>UCOM01000094.1:0-145800 GCA_900474385.1 Ormyrus pomaceus
GGGGGGGGGGGGGGGGGGGGGGGGGGGGGGATTTTTTACCCCTTTGTTCCGACGTTTGCGGCGGGATTTTCGGGGGCTGTCGCGGTAAACGGAGAGCTGGATTTTCGGGAAGGAGCTTTATTTCCGGGGATTCTCGGCGGAATGGTAATCGAGCGATTTTGGTTATGATGGGGTGAAAGTCTCGGGTACGATCGACGGGTGTGTTGAGTTTTGATAATTAAATAAACGTATTTTTTTTGTGTATAAAGGCGGAATTTTTATTGGAATTTTAAAATGATTTGATTTCCGATCCTGAAACGTTTTTGAAAGTCGAACAAAGTCTCTTTCAGATGCCGAAAATAGTGGATTCGGTTTATTCAATCGGAAAGCAATTTGATGAATTTTTAAAAGTGCTCTGCACAGTAAATAATATAAACATTTTATATTCAAACCGATATAACACTCATTGCCACGTTACTGTTAGAAATTTCGTCTTAATCTTTAGCTGGCTTTGAAACTAAATGCAACGTTTTGAAGTAAATAATCTTCTTTGCTTAAATTTAAGCATCCCCAAAAATATTCCCAAATAATTCAGTTTAAAGATCGAATGCATTTTTCTAAATTCAAATTTAATCCACTGATGATCTCGAGAGATTGGCGATACGTTAAGTTCCGTATTGAACAGCGGTACCGACGTAAGCTCGGGAGCTCTGCCAAGATAATAGACATAATGAACCTTAGTCAGCAGCAAGGGCTATCTTACATGAAGTGTACAAAATGTCTGAAAAATCGAGTCGACATCCTGTCGCGAGTGAAAAAATCTTGCGGCTGATAAGAAGAAGCAGTTTTTCATTGAGTCGGCGGAATATTTTCTATAATTGCTAGAGAATTCAAAGTTAAATTTGAGGTCTTTCTTAGCTTGAAAATTGTGGGTCTGCGGTTTCGGAGATTCCAAGTGGATGAAAGGACAAGATTAGCGTCACTGTCTAATTTTGGTTTTAATTAAGAGTAATATAATTAGTTCCGGGACATCCCTTTACTGCATTTGATAAAGCATTATTTAAATCTAGTCTAAATACTTTGTACAATTTACCAAATAGCGATTAGCAAAATTCATTTAGATTTATTTGAGAATTTTAAAAATGGCGTTAGATAATTTAACGCCTTTCTGGGATTAAAATTAAAAATTGATTCGTGCTTCTCATCTTACTGCTCAACTAAGCTATGGAACGAACCATTAGCGTTTACACCGTCATGCTTAATGGATAAGGGAAAGCTCTTTGAGTGACTATTGTTAATGAAACGCATACAATGCAGAATCCAAGATCTTGTTATAATGAATAAGAAATTCGAACTTGTTAATTTAGCAGTTTTATTTATAGTTTTATTTATTATACAATATTTTTCATTTCAAACTTATTATAGTTTATATTAATTTAATAGCAAGTTTACTGCTCAAAATTCGTACATTAGAATTTGTACATTACCAATACTTATTAAACATTTGAAAGATAATATAAAGTAATTAAAAAAACAAACAATACTGTAAAAGTGAAAATATATTTCATAATAATCATAATGAATGTAAAGAATATATGACAAAATATGTAAATTGAAGACAAATAACGGTAACAGTTGGAACATACAAGTTTACTAAAAACTTTAAATGGTTTCAAGTAACACAATAAATCTATTCGCGTAACGAGTTATTATGCTGAGTATATTCTGACATATTATTATCAATACGTATTACAAACTTGTATCAATAGACCGTTTCTTTAGGCGAGTAATAATACCGAAATGCAAATATAATATTACTTGATAATTATTAAAAGGATACTACATACTGTTCATACATATTCTAATTGAATTCCCATAACTTGTGTATAAATTTCGCACAAATAATGTTGCTGCTTAGTTTATTTCATTTTATTCCGACTCCTGCTACTCTCAAGGCTAACGGATTCAGTTGCAATGAAGAAGCGGTTTAAGATAAAGCGACAAAAGCTGTTGCAAAAATTTCCACTACATAAAGTCTTTCGACCTCGACAAATCATACTAGGCATTATCTAATTTTCGACCTTAAAGAATTGCAAGAATATCCGGATTTTTGAAACCAATAAAAAAGCTTTTATTCTAATTCACGATTTTACTCGGGATAATGGGGATCCTTGGGTTTCACAGGTGATGGAGTAATTATTATGTTTCTGTGCGAATTATATAACTATACTGTGATGTTTTGAAAAATGGTCTAGCAAATGCGAGTGTATTGCCAAATACAAGAGTATAATATTCTAAAAATAAATAATTTTCTGCGTAAGTGTCTACAAACTATAAGCAAAATTCAAGTAATATTGTTAATCTAAAGCTCTGAAATTTCCGTTGCACCATATACTACATTTTTCACACTACTTCCTTGAATTCCCGCAGAAAGACGTCGCCGTCTTCTCCGTAATCTGTCTAGTTGCCCCCAAACAGGTACAAAAACACAGGCCACCACACGGGCAACGTTTGTTTCGTTCAATATCGTCGCGTATAAGTATTCTAAAATCCCCGAAATTTCAGCCCTTAATGTCTCTGAGTCCTCCGTACAAAGCTTCCTTCGAGAGGCGGCTAAAGTAACCGACAGACCACTTAGCAAATGGGGACACTTGCACATCATTGGGCACAGCTTGGGCAAGCAGCCGAAAAGTTAAAGGACTCGCTGCTCGTCAGCCGAGTGACCGGCTTCGATCCCCGCCGAGCCATGTTTCAAAGAGAAAGACCTGACCG
The DNA here is from genome assembly GCA_900474385.1 of Ormyrus pomaceus. Taxonomy (NCBI): domain Eukaryota; kingdom Metazoa; phylum Arthropoda; class Insecta; order Hymenoptera; family Ormyridae; genus Ormyrus; species Ormyrus pomaceus. The sequence continues at coordinate 2,752 of UCOM01000094.1, forward strand.
TGACTGGGCCCTCTAATGCCCGATTCATCGATGTCATTCACACGGGCAGCGATCCCAGAAGTGGCCATTTCAGCTTGTATGACGATGCAGGTAATTTCTCATTTCTATATGGTTTCAGAAAGCTTTTTATACGTAATTAGAATATATCAAAAGGGGTAACAAGGAGAATTAATAATAAAGAAATTCATCTATTTAAAACTTTACCGAAAAACACCCTGTATTTAATTGCAATTGAATTCATAAACATTTAAATTTATGAAAATCAATAATGGTTGGCAAGCTAAACAAGTGTAACCTAAAATTAAATTAATGTAATATAATGAAAATTAATCGAATTATTAAATAATGACAGTCATTTAAAATGCTGCATATGGATAATAACTAAAATAATCAAATATTTTCAACGAATTTTCAAAATGGATTTAATCCTTTCTCCGAATTCACAGAGAATACTTGATGTGCAATCACTATAAAGCTCCAGAATATTTCATCCTCTGTATGCTGCATGGCGATAATTGCAAACTTTGGGCAGTTCCGATAAGCGAGAAAAAGTATTTGGACAGAGACGAAAATTTCAATGAATATTACGTCAAAAGCAACTCGTACATGGAAATCGGAATTAACGCTCATCGGAACAAAGACGAGAAGTACATTGGAAGGTAATACACGAACATTACCAGTGTCATGAATCATTGTAGCACAGCAATGCGAATTAAATTGAAGTGTTGAAAGGCGAAATTGTAATCTTAATGCGGATAAGCGCATGAGACTGTAATAATCTATTTAAGGAGGTAATACCCTGAAAAAATTATAACCTTTAAATTATAATAGAATTAATAATAGATTGATATAATATTTAACTTTTTATGGAAACAGCCAAGATTTAACACTTTTGATCCTTTGAATGCATAAAAATGGCGATTTCAACATTTTTTGCTGTAACTAATAACCTGCAAATTCAGGAAATTTCTGGATTTTCGTCATATACGAAGTTTAAAATTTTTGTATTATAAGTCATTTTGCAGTTATTCGCTCTTTTGATCCTCCAAGCGCAGAGAAATGACAATTTTAACATTTTTGCTCCAATAAAAGCTGCAAATTCAAGAAATTTCTGGATTTTAATTACATAAAGTTTAAAATTTGCTCAATGTGCATAAACACAATCGCATTTAAATATAATATATTTTCACTGAACGCTCTTTCTTCTCCACCGTCGATCCACGACGAAACAGCGCAAAAACACGAATCTTCAACGGCAATATTAGCTCCGCGCATCTGAATATCCAACGGCAAAGTTTTTCTCTCGCTTTTTCCCTCCGATATATAATCCCCCGGAAAAGGCAGAACTGCGTAAAAATCTCGAAATTCCCATCGAAAATGGTCTTGAGGCGTTTGTTTGCTCGGGTCGACATCACATCTCCCTGGCCACATTCGATCCGGCACACATCCATCCGTCCCCAAGAATTAAATTGGAAGGATTGAATAGCGCTCTCTCTCTCTCCAACATCGCTCCCAAACTACACATCCGTCCGCGCGATATTCAATTGAATGACGCTCGGGGTAATCCAAATCCAATCGAGTTATTCAAAGATATTCAGCATTCATCAAGTTCACGATCCTGAACTTTGACAGGGCTACCGCACAATGGACGTGCACTCGCACACACACTGGCATAGGTGAACGAGTTGTTTAATAAGAGAGACGAAATCTTCGTCCCTCGTGGCGGCCAACTCACTCCCGGTAATTGCCCGATTGCTTAACAAACATATTCGGCCCCAGTGATTGCGCCCCCGGCTGCGTTAGCTGCCTGCGACCTCCTCCGCTCTCTCTCTCTCTCTCTCTCTCTCTCTCTGTGTATATACGCCGGATTTTGCAGATGCAGAGTCGAGCCGGGCAGGGAGGCTCGAATTAATGAGCGACCGGTACATTAATCAAGGGTTTGATGGAATTTTGATTGCGCGATGAATGATACTCGCCGCGGAGATTTCGCTGTAAGGAGCAGCTTCCAGCGTTTTACCCCTGCTGAAGAATAATGACGACCCAGCTTTTATCGGAGATCGTTTATTCGTCAACACGGGTCGCGATTAAAAATCTCTTTTTTAATCAAAAGCGAGGTCCGTCGCTTGTCAATAATTATGTTAACCCCGGAGGAATAGTCACCGCGGCACTCTCGACAAAATCGCCGTCCCGGCAGCTTTGATCAGCTGTGTCTCTATCAATTTGGACGAATCGACGTTTAGTGAGGGAGTAAATATTTTATTTATCGTAAATTATGCTCCTCGTGAAAGTTCGCCCGCTGTAAAAATGAGCGCGGTTTTCATTCAAACCGCCATAAAGAAGCAGTGCGTTAATCTTTCGGCACTTACGCTTGGCGAATAAATTTCGCAAAAACACATCTGGACAGTGGTGGAATACCAGCTTTTTTAAAATATGAGACCGTATATTTGCATAATATCCTTAAAACTACGGGAATATAATGCCAAAGTAAATGTAAAGTTATAGTAGCGCCGTATCTTTTTATGGACAATTTCCATTTTGTACGATATGCTATTACCCCGAGAATAAGATTCCGTATGCAAAAAATTCATTTTTCGTTTTCCGGAAAAATATTTTTTCCTCCAGTCCTAACGGTTATCGTTTGCAAGGTAAATTCGTGACGTTATCAAGAAGTGCATTCGTCGTTCGCCGCTCCTCGTTATTTTAAAAAATAAAAATGTGCATATATATATATATATTTTTTTTTTTTGCGTTACGAAGAAAAATTTTTTATTTCACCCAATATTTTATATTAGAAAATATAAAACTTATCTGGCAAATGGGGTAAAGATAACTTTTTCTTGCTGCGATTTTTTATACCTTTTTTTATTGAAAAGTTTTATATGCGCGCCGAAAAAATTTATTAAAAATAAAGCTCGCTGTTATACCGTACTTGTAATTCAAACATTCAAATTATTATTTCGGGTATTTTTTACGTCCAGGGGTAAAAAAATTAATGAAATGAAGCATAAAATCTTGCTCTTATTTCGGATGATTAATTCTTAAGGATAGATTTATGCGAATATAATACTTCCCTCCCGCATAAATAGGTATAAAAAACTATTGCGGCGAAACTTTCACGTATAAACATTAATACTCCAAGTTTTCCAACCCGGATATTCAAATGAGTACCGAATTTTATGAATACTTAAAAAACTTTGACCTCCTGAGCATCGCAAACTCAATTAAAACAATCAGCCTGAACTAGTCACTACACTCATAAACCGCTCAGAGACTTAAACAAAATTAGCCCTTCAGAAATAAGAAAAAACTTTTGCAGAACGCGGCCTTATAGACGCTTGAGATTAGGCTTTGATGACGTCGTATAAGCGTCACGCAGATGAGGTACGGCATCGAATCCCGGGATTACTGCAAGGCCCGGATGCTGGACCGTAACACGCCCATGCATCTTTAAGAGGTCAATGACTGTTAAGGCTGGACTGTGTCCTCCAAACTCGGGGGGCCTAATGAAATGTTGTGCTACGGCAAATTTGATCGGTGAAAGTTTCAGCTGCGATTCAATTATGGAGATTGATTTTGCATGGATGTGAGGATTACGGCTCGAGTGGGAATGCGAGAGTTTACGAAGAAATCAGAAGAATTTGATGCGTTGAATTAAAAACTGGAATGGAGAATCAAATATAATTTTTAGCGCCATTTTAAAGTCAGTTAAATAACCTTTCATTTGAGCCGAAAAAAGTTTTGCAGACTTAGATCCGAATCGCATTAGTCATAATTGTTATAAGAACTGTTTTTGACCTTATTCTTATTTTGTTATTTTGTTCTTTCATAAAAAATGGTGATATGAACAACGGAATATTCATCCAATGTAGGTAAGTAAAGTATTAGACAGCGCACCATTATTAATGCTTTACGAACAATTTAAAAATGCCCGAAATCCATTTAAACTTTATAATTGCTTGGAAACCGAAGTAAAACAACACGGAGCGGCCGCCCTTCCCTCGCCATCAAACTCACGCATTTCTTCAACATTAATTTCATCGGTGTATCGCTTATTTTTCTCGGCAACTCGGCGAAGAGCCTCAGTAAATCCGGGGTCCGCCGTTGACGTCAAGCCACCGCGACGCGGCGGCAAATGAATTTAGCCGGCGCAGTATATTTCGAGGCGGCCGATTAAATTTAACTATTCGCTCGGCCCCGAGTAATTAAGCCTTCGCCCCGTTAATCGAGTTTACGGGTTGTATAATTCAAGTCGTCGTGATCGGGGCCCAGCAGTTCTACCCCCTCGAAGATTCCCCCTTCTCCCTCCGGAACTAAGATCCTATATAAGTAAAGAATCTGGTAGCGGCCAGTTCGGAACTGTTTCGCTTTCATTAAATAGACGTGGGTATTCGTGAGCGTTTGAGACAATTGCATCACACTTTTACGGAGAACTGCAAAACTGCAGAATCTAAAGTTTGCGTTGGGAAAAAAGCGCCGACGGTGATTTAACGGTCCGCGGAGCTTTATTTACAACAACTACGTTATGAACTGTAAAAAAGCACGACGGCAAGGTTTCACGGATATTGCGGCTCTTACTCTTGATTGAGATGTGTGCGATGGAAAAACTGAGTCGGAAAGGTAAAGATGCCGCTTGAAATTTTGCTATTAACGAGGTATAATAAGATTCTGCCGGCTAGTTCGAAGGAAAATATACTTCAAGTGAAAAAGTGAATAAAGTTAAATGTAGTTATTTGAAAGGCAAACTTTATATATTCATATTTCAGGAGTATCTAAAATGCACACGATGGGAAACTTTCTTTATTAGCTTAGCACGCAAGCCGTTTCTTCTGAACTTTCAAAGTAAAGACTACGCCAAATCGTTAATGGTCTTATTTTGACTTTCCGAACGAGTTGCGAATCCTATAAGCGCTTTAAAATAAGTTTAAAGAATTTTATTTCGATAAAGAAATTACTGCGAAGTTGTAAAATTCTGTTATCTTGTAATTTAATCTGACCACTTTAATGCACGACTTTTTTTTAAATCCTTCTTACGAAATCTTAACGGAAATTGATTTATAAGCTTCGAAAAATTTCTCAAAAATCTTCTCATTCTAGAGAAATTAGTCTTCGTTCGAATCTATAATAAATAATGTTTCACTTGACTTATTTTTTCTAAATTTGCTTTTACGTGCAAAAATAGTCTGGATATAAACAAGGTCGTTAACTGATAATACTGCCTATAAAGGACAAGGTGCCTGGCTCAAAATCAATATCGAATTTAAGACCAATCGCTCTCAAATTAAGCGACCTATTTTCGTTATTGCATAAAAAAAAACAATGCTTGCCAACTTAACCGTCCCGATTCCCCTAATAAAATCTTCTAGAAACGAAAAGAAACTCGTCCCAACCACTGATCGATACCCCAAATCGAAAAATTGAATCTCCCGAAGACCTTCTTCTTAACGAAGTACCACACCCCGCTATGAAAAGCCCGCGTGGCGGCGTTAAAATCGTTGGGCTCTTATAAGCGGAGATGATACGTCCGAAAGGAAAACAAGCGCCGCGGTGAGTTATTTTTGAGCGCGGCGCGGCAAGCAAAAATGTTTTCGACAAATATTGTTGGAACATCGATTCTTGTTATTTAACCGGATAAGAATCCAGGGGTGTCCGGGAAGTCGAGATTTATACCAGTGTGGTGTGCACTGCTGTTTGAAAATGCGTTTTGGTATTTTCAAGTTTTGGAGGGGATTTCGTGTGTGTGTATGTGCGTTATAATGGTTTTAGGTGGAATGGAAGGTGGAACAGTAGCTCCCTTTGAGAACTGGAGCTTTTTAGCAGGTGGAAAGGTTGGATTCGAGTTGAGAGGGTATTTTGAATGAAGACCGAAAGGGTAAATGTTAATTATGATAGTTATTAGAATAGCTTTATTGTGTTGAATTAAACTCTGAAAATACAGTCCACTGAATATGATAAAAATCCAAATAATAAATCTATGTAACTACAAGAATAATTAGTTTGTTGTATTTAGGACTGTTAATGTAGAAATAAGCTACGTTAAAATGATAATTAAATATTCTTCAATTATTTACATGTTACATTAAAATCCAAAACTTTAATAATAAAATGTAAATCAGTCGCTTTGTCAGTGAAAAAATGTGTTCAACTGCAAAAATAGTTGAATGGTCCGTTTAAAGTTCACAATGAATATGTGTGAAAAAGTTTTATACAATAATAATATACTGCATCGGAAATGGAGCTCTGCTTTGCAAGTTTTTACAAAAAAACCGTAAATAGGTTTACTTAAAACCGATACAAAACTTAATTTTAAACTGCCGCCATTAAAACGTGCCAACATCAGGTATCGGTAACTATTTTACAAAATATAGATTTCAAAGTTATTAAAGTTTTAAGTAAATCCCGTCTAGTCAAAAAATAAATGTTACATAAAGTACTTTATAGATTAATTAAACTATCGGGAAACTGTGCAACTTTGGATTTTTATATTGACCCAGTAATTATATTTTTAATTATAAGTATATAAAACTAAATATGTAAGGCTCGAATTAGAGCTTAATATTTAGGAAATCTATAGCATAAATATTTATTAAACATTAAATAAATGAACTCATAAAAATAAAGCAATAGAAATTAGTAAGTATTATAGAACCTGGAAGGTTAAAATGTTAAATCAGAAATAGACAATTTAAATAAAAATATTCTAAATAGTCGAAAATGAACTATTATAACCAACTGCGAAACAATAAAAATATCGAATCCAATCGATAAGTTCAGCTAGTATACAAAATGCAATTCTGCATCACATTTATCTCCGAACATAAACTAGAAATTCTAATAAATCTTTTTGAAAATCGACTTTACAGTCGAATAAAACAATTGAAAGCCGCATTCAGTGGTTTCTAAATTTATTGCAGTATTTAAACTGCTCCTATATCTAATATTTTCCCATCATCAAAACACCATAAGAAAGTTCACAAGTACTGATCCCATAAACATCTCAGCCGTAAACGAATGCCTCCCCGCTGCATTATTATTACCCAGCAACAAGCCGAGCAAGTTGATCCACTCATCTTCTAAAATTCCATTAAACGATTCTCAGGCCATTACCGCAATTCGAAACGGCGCCCCTGAATATTCCATCGTCCCTCCGTAAAAACGCGCATTTTCCCGCACACATCGGATCCATTATGCAAAGCCCCCCCCCCCGAAAAAGGGGGCTCCTCACGGCGGCATTGTATAATTTTCATATTAGAAAAGGATCGTAATTACGCGGGTAAACATTTGTTCTTTCCGCGGCTTGCTATCTTATTCAATTTCATTTCCGCGGCCTCAAAGGAAATTGAGACGAGGAGAGGACTGGCATTGACGCGCCGTCCAGAAATCCAGATTGAAATCCAGGTCACATCGGCCGCCCGCCGAAAATCCGTGAATGACGAGGAGAGAGAGGAGAGAGAGAGAGAGAGGCTTTCGCCGTTCAAAAGGGGGCTCCGCCCTTCTTGCGTGCTTACTTTTAAGCGTCGAGAGTTCTGCGATCGCGAGACTGGAGATATCGTTAGCGCGATGCCCTTTTTGCCGGAGAGGAGCTGCTGCTGTTTTCTTCGGCGAGTCAAGTTTATTCTAGATAACGTCTGTAGTGCTGCGAATTCCTGGGATCTAGAATTGTTTTTTAGCAAATTTTTAATGACGTTGACGTGTGCGCTAAATGTGTGCTTCAAAGGACACGAAATGCACTGAAAAGGATCTCAGCAAAGGTTTAGCATCAAGTACTTCGTGACATTGTATTATATATAGTATTATAATTACTTTGTCACATAATTTGGAGAAAATTACTTGCCATGAAAATTAATTTACATATTAATAGTGCAAAAATTGTATAAATAGTTATTAATTTTCATGTAACTTCCCATTTCTACTTTCAAGTAAAATTTATACAGTGAGGTAACGCGAAAAATGTCAGAAATAAAAAGAAGCCGGTTTTCACACGCGGTTGTTTACTTTGTCCTGTCCTTTTTTGTCGGCTAATGAATGTCATGCAACGTCTAGCTGTCTTAACTAAAACATTTAATGTTTTTGGGAGCTTTCATACCTTAAAAAGACGTTTCAGGTTAAGTACATTTTAAATGCCTTTTAAAGCTTTTTATGTATATTTTAAATAGCAATCAACGCAAATTTTCCAAAAAATTTAGAAAAATAAAACTTATCTATATCATACGACTAAATCAAATATCTGCGATATTAATATATAGTTTTATAACTAAATATACATAAAGCTCAAATAAATTATTCAAAAAAATTTAGTGCACATCAATGCAATATTAAAAAAAGTTACATCCATAGAAGGTCAGTTGTCACCAAATGACAGCGGCAGGAAAATTACTACGCCGTTCTACTTTCGGTACGGCGAGATGGCAAATTCATGAAATTGTCAAAAACGTACAGTTCCTTTTGTCATCAAAAAATTGCCACTTTCCAGCGTTCATCAAGCTGTCTTCGTTAAAACGGTTAATGTTTTGGCGAACTTTTATGCCATAAAAAGGCGTTCCGGGTTAAGTGCCTTTTAAGTTGTAAATTTTAAGTGCATCGCCCATAGTTGTTTGCTCAAAAAGATGTATATTAAACGTTTCATCACGTTTAGACTTGAATGTATAATTGGAAATTAACATTAACGATTCAAGAGCTTCTGGAACTGTCGCTATATTTAATGTAATATTATTATTCTTGAAATAATGTAATAGATCGATATTACAAAATAATTTAATTCAATAGAATTACGTAAATTTATTGTTTCACTAACAAAATTTAATTAATACACCAATATTCATACCAAAGAAAATACTATCCATCATTATAACACAATAAGGTCAGCAAATTCATTTTGCATTATGAAATTAATTACAACGGCCAAATTTAGCTAAGCTCATTGATAAATTTTCCCGGTGTTGTATTTAACATTTGCGTGCTCCGTGATTTACTTGTCAACTACGAACTAGTTCGCTTGAATTCCTGCATGTATGCCCTGCTTCTTCCAAGTGTATCTTGACATCATCTTAGTATCTACATGTTGACATGCCCGATTGTCTTGTTCTACTGATTACTAAATAGAACATCGAATACCTTTCTACCTTGTAGAGAGCAGCTTGAATCTTAATTAGTGCAACAAAATATTTCTATTGCATGAGAGCTAAATTTTTCTTTTTTCAACTTAAAAATTCAGAATAAAATAATTTTTAAAATGTTAGCTTTTGTCATTCAGCCTACAATATACTGACTGTATTAATGTACATTTCATTCAGAGTCTCTTTCACATCCACCCATTTAGCGGTGCAAATTCCTCAAATACCGGCAACATAAATTGTGAGTTTTCCAAACGCATTGTTTCTCTGAATTTACGAGAAATTAATTACCCCCCTTCTTAATTACACCTCCAATAGAAACCGAACTTCTTCATGCACTAATCATAAAATTACTGAACAAAGTCAATTGCTATATCTAACAACTAATCCACCTAATGCGCCATTAATGAATTTACTCACGATTAAGCCCGAACGAAGAACGCAACTTAGGCAACAAAAAAAGGGACAATAGTCAAGTAGAACTGCGTCGCATCGGATTAGTAAGAAAAGTCCGCAAGTTTTGGATCACCAATTTCTAGCAGATTGTCGAGTATGTTTTCCGCCTCGGTAACTTTAGTCAATCAAACAAATTTGGATAATCGGTGTATGCGTACATTATAACAAGTACACGGAAGCCGATCTACGGGTGATTGATGATGTCGCTTAGTGGACAAAAAATTATGTGCAGTACAGTTTGATCGAAATTGATGGAAGAATGCGTGTCAACAACAGCGCGATAAGCGCTGAGCGTCAGGTTATTGAAGAAGGTATTTAAAGAGAGAATACATTTTGAAATATTTCAAAGTGTCGGGAATTTGCGAGGAAAATGATAAAGGAGGCTCTACAAGTACCTTGTTCTGTATTAATAAAATGTTGCATCGTTTTATGTAGATTTAACATATTATTATTGTATAAAAAGACAATGTAAAAATACAATTGTTTTTGTTAAAAAAATGTGAAAACTCATAAAGATTTTAGATTTAATTTAATTGAAAATCAAACACTTTTTAACAGCCTCCCTTACAGGTACTAAATTTCCCACAAATTAATTAGCGAATGTACTAAAATTAAAAGCTGCATCTACAATTGAATTACAGTCATACATTACCGCTATAATTGAACTAGTTTTCCCCTAATGCGAAAATTCGGTACTGCTTGTACTACCCATAATTACCAGTTCATAAATTGCCCTCAAATAGCCTCAACATTATTATTTTCATCCTTATTCTTTACAAAAAAAAAAAAAAAAAAAAAAAATCCTCCAACCGTATCCATTCCTATCCCAATAAACCCCTTCATCCCAGGAGTCCTCTCAAGCCGCCGAATAATAGGTACTTCTCACTCGGCGACAAAGCAACCTCAGGAGCAACAAAAAAGATGCTCAAACACACGCATGCACACAGAGAAATACATCTAGGCGTCTATTAACTGCGAATAAACGGCAGTCCTCGTTATTTATCAAGGCTATAGGGAGCGAAATGTAAACAAAACTCGTAAAGGGACGTACGTATTATTTAACTCCGCGCTAATTGGCTCACGTGACCTCTTGCGAGCTCCCTCTGCGCACTGAGTGCGAGGAGTGAAAAATCCCGCGATCAGAATCTTACGTGAGAATTGTCGAGCTCAATATACGGTGAGCACACTTATTTTCGAGTGAAATGTCTCTCGGCGCGGTCGCTTTATCAACGAACCACTCACCTCGCGACTCTATACCAACCCCCATTCGCAAGCTCCGTTAATCCGTCGATTCAGCGAACAATTGCGCTTATTAATTTATCGTACGGCTGCACGAGCCTTCTTTCACCGCCGTCCGATTCGTTAGAGCCTCTCTTGTACTTTTTCGCGAAGTTTCGCGCTTTGCTTGTACAATACACAAATGAATGGCAATTTAAGTGCAAAACAAGTTCAGGAGCTTCTCGTCTTCCTCACCCCGTTCGTATAATTAATGTCCCGCGCGGCCAGCGCTCTATTTTTTCTTTTTTTTTTTTGCAGGTTTTGCGCACGCGCGAACCTTAATTACCAGGGCGAAATCCCGAGCAGCCAGATAGCATTGTACTTTTAAATTTACAGTTGCTGCTTTTTAAGTGCAATGTTAAGTAATCATTTCAGCGGGCTTTTGTCGACGGGAATTTTCAGTTCTCGAAGGAGCGAAACTTTGACAGTGGATACTTGTCGAATGAAATTTTGGTCTAACGAAGTTTTAATGTGATACTTGTCATTGTTAATTAAGTGAGTCAGATTCGCTAATTGAAAATTTGAAACTCTTAATCATCTTTGTAAAATTTTGTATTAAATTCTGTCAAACGAACACAGAATTAACCACCAAATATATATATAAAATTGACACATTTTTACAATATTTTAACTTATCCATCATTTGATACATAATATAAAATTATTAAAATTGCAATCGATTATCGAAACATGAAAAATGTTTCACCGAGACTTTCTCCAACAGTCGTTGATCACCCGCATCTCCAGATCAAGATTCCACTAACAAATTGATTACGTTATTCTTATTTTCATCCTAGCATCGACGTGTTTTCGACCGGAATAAAATTTCCTTCATTCCACATCAATATTCTCAAAGGCGAGATATTTCTCCTCGTGATAAAAGTTACGATCATCATAATATCATCGATATTCTTTTTTCGAAATATTCGTCCCGGCATTGTTTCGAAGTCGCTCTCAAAAATAGAAACGTTGCTGGTATCCGAAGGCATAATAAACAGCAACACACAGCCAGTACCTGGTCGTGCCTTTCGCCCGTCCAACATTTTATTTCACCTATCTTTCGTTGCTTTTCGAGACATTTTCGAAAAAAAAAGAAAGGCACAAAGGAACACCGCGTCATAAAGGCAGCGCAAGAAAGCATCTGTATTAAAAGCTCTCGACTCTGTTCCATAACAAATGAGCACTCGTTCAATTAGATAAGTAAGTCCTTTGTGGATTTAATTCAGGATAATTCCGTGAGGAGAGCGAATAAATTCGATGATTACGTAACGTACAAAAATCAGCTGCTTATTACAATAAAATTATAGAAGCAACTTTTTTTACGTCAGTTAATGAAAGCAATTATCGCCGAGCAAAATAAAAACGTTTGCACTTAATTAGTGGAGTTTTTATATAATCTTGTTGTTCGACTACTAACTGTATGTGCTTTTTAATGAACCTGTATGTGCAAACATTCTTTCTGAATGCTTCGTTGATTTTGGATCCTAGGATAAACAAAAGATAGGAAATTGTACTCTTGTGAAACAGAAGGAGTTTTAATTAAGATATCGTTAATCAATACTTTGTAACGTTATACTATAAATATCATGATATGATTCGTTTATAAATTTGTGATAATATAATAATGATGTAGTACGTTTGTAGCAAATTAAAATTGATTATCCCAGCTTTTCAGTTGATAAAAAAATATAAATGAGTTATTTTAAAGGTTAATAATATTAGAAGATCCAACACATAAAATGTTTTTTAACTATAATTCTAGTGTAATAGCTGAGTAACTCATTATAGCTAGATGATAGTTTAAGTAATTTTATTTGAATGTAAAGAGAAACTGAATCCATTGCAGTGAGATAAAATATTCCGAAATTTGAAAAGTTCATCGGGACGTTAATCGCAATGGATGGCACAAAATTCAATCTCTTTGAAATCATTTATAATTACGTTTAATTGAAAATCATATAGGGCATCACTACCAAGTAATCAATACCAAATATAATCGCATAAGTAACAGCAAATTTGATTAAATATAAAGCGTATAAGAGAATTCATAACAGGTAAACAAAGTTTCACCAACATCTGTTTAGTTTATTAACGCTTCCTATCAAAGCAATACACATATCAGCACCATTCAATGATCAAAATTATCTAGATATATGATTTCCTGAAAAATATTAAATAGATTAAAAAAATTTTACTACATTGTAGATTCCTGAATACTAAAAATTAAAAAACTTTTATCGCTACTTTAACTCTCCGATATTTTTTCCCAGAATGCCGTAAAAAATACTTCGAATTTGTTATTACTTTTTTCCCCAATGTTGAATACCAGAAGCGATACTTTCGAGCAGCGATTCATTTTGTAAACGTGAATCCAGTTAAAGTAAGTTTGCATAGCTCGTAGAATAAAACTTTCTAACGTGGATTGAAATTCTCTTACGTCTGCGAATAAAGTCGAAAAAATCCCCGCTATTACTTGATTTCTAAAGGCACTCGGAACAAGGCTTGTCCATTCTCGAGAAAACTCATTGCACGGCAGATTTATGATAGAAATTAGTCTCCCAGGATAGATCCTTTTCATCAAAAGATTGTACCCAGAGGGAAGGTTTCCTTATGATTTCATTTATATGATCAAAAAGTCTATTGGTACACCCACATCGCCTGTTCATAATTTATATGGGCTGGCTTTTTCACCAGCTGAAGATTAATGGATTTTTAGGTTATCCATTTGCTAATTACCAGATTTGATTAATAGTGCGAATAGCTAATAATGATGAATGTGGGATGATCGTATTTAATTTGAAAAGAATCATACACTCCCCCTTTTTTATTTTGAAAGCGGATTGAAGGGATGAAATTTTAATTGAAATAGAATGCTACTGTATTAGGCAAGAATTTCGCGAGGTTGGAAATTTTGGTTTCTTGCAGATATTTCATTCAAATACTCATGTTCCCGAAATGCATTGCTTTAAATTGTTGAGAAGGACGGATTCGCAACATGGATCTATTACGGAACTCAAAATTATCTGAAATTTTACAGGTGTAATTTCAAGAAGTATCGATCCATTGATCATTCAGTATTTCCTAAAAATTCCAATTTTTATCTAGATCTTCTCAAGCACATGCAACGTTAAGCCAGTAATTTTCGTTTACATTAGATACTGCAATCCCAGTTCCTAATCAATCATTAACCTCCCCTCCCCCGCGAATTCCGCAACAATTACCTTTATAATTACTTATCCTCTACGCAGCTTAGATCCTCAGCCGTCTTGAATGGAACATCGCACGTTAAAATACCGTCGCTAATCCTGCTAATCCACGTTCGCTGCGTAATTCCCCGTCAACAGGGGGGCGTATAGGTAGATAATAAAACTCCTGGCTCAGGCATCGATTAATTAACCCCTCTGCCGAATCCGCGACGTCTCACCTTCGTCCAGGACTGGACGCAATACCATGCCGGCGGCTCGTCTTCCGGCCGAGGAGGTGTGGTTCGTCCTGCACAAGACACAGAGGGGCACTATCACACTTGTACACTTTTGTTTGTCACGGCCACGTGACGGAGAGACACCAGAAGAGAGACAAAAAAAAACGGGGGCGACTCGGACTCGGGGCGGGGCGAACACCGCAATCACTCACAATTCGCTCACTAAACACGCACTGGGCACTGCTGCTGGGCTGGACTGTGGCAGTCTCGATCCACTTGTTGTCGTGGCGGCCGCCGCTGCTGGGTGGAAAAAACGGGCGCGTCTGGCCACGTGTACGGCACTGCCGACTGAGAGGCGAGCGTCCGCCGTTACCCGGCGACGAGGCGGCATCCTTCTTCCCCTAAGAAGAAAGCCCACAAGACCCGGACTCTCCCTCTCATCTTTCCTGCGAAGACACTCGATATATACGTGTACCCGAAAAAGGGGTTGGCAACTAGCTCGGGGGGGCCCGACACGTGGGTCCTGATAAAAAGCAGGCTCGCTCGAGAGCAGCGGGGCGTGCAGAGCTCTTGCGACGCGTCCTCGTCCTCGCGCGTACGCGCACTCCTGGCTCGGCTGGCGCGCGCGGAGGGTGAAGGCGTGTGCGCGCGAGCGGGGTGAACGTACCGCGCGGACGCGGACGTTCCACCCTCTCTCTCTCTCCTGCTCTCTCGCTGCGAGGGGGGGTTGCTTGGTTGGCTGGAGCTTTTACGCCGCCGCCGCCACCACCACCCCCCACCTACTCTAGGCCGGGCGGCTGCTCTCTGTCTCGCACGCCGGCAGCGCCACCCCGTCTCTTTCTCTCCGCACGCCGTAGCTGATGCTGCTGCTGCTGCTGCCGCCGCCGCTGCTGCTGGCTTCCTTCGTCCTTTCGCGCTCGGGGATTTCGTCGAGCTTGCGTCTGTCTGCCTGTCTTTTGTCCCAGTCGCGCCCCGTCGCGAGATGCTGTTCCGAACTCTTTCGAGTGTCTTATTTGGGGGCTTTTTGGCCAGTCCAGGAGAGAGCGAATGTTTTGAGTGACCCAGAGGGGGGTAGGTTAGGAATGTCAGCGCTTGGATGCTTGGAAATTCGGGGGTTGCCTGTACTATTTTCGGAATGATTTAGATGTTTTGGGGCAACGTACGCGCAATTTGATATCTCGGTGGAAGTTTGAAGGAGAATTTGTGTGATAAAAATGTATTTTCTAAAGGCAATATAAACTATTTTAAAGTAGCATTATAAAACTTAGATGCGCGGGTTTGTTTCAACTTTGAATATAATCGTAAAATAAAAGTTAAACAACTTGTTTTGTTTTAAAACTAAAGTATGAAGCGAGCAAGCACGCGTAAATTAATATTTTAAAAGAAATCTTGCGAATGTCAGATGATAACTAGTAGAACTGTTTTTAAATCAAGTTTCATGCCAAATATTATTGCATTACTTAAATAACGAGGAATACTTAAAACTTACAAATAATAAAGTACAATGTAAAAATAAAAGCATGTAATGTACTAATTCTTGATATCAATAGTATTTATTTATTACCAAAATAATCCAATAATTTCCAATCATTCACAGACGCAAAGTATTTATCGGAAACGGATACCGAAAGTATTATCGAAGCTGTAAACAAGTGAATAAGTAAGTTTATAGGATTTTCAAGCATTCATCGATCCTTCAGAACGAAAGTGTGCGTTCAAGATTAATCAGCATCGCACACAGCAGTTACGCCCGCGGTAATCAAACGCTTACAAACTTAATAAACAACGAGTAAACAAAACACCGGCGCTTATCTGTCGTAAGGGATTTGGAAAACGAGCGAAAGCCCCGAGAGCCGTTGACCGGACCCGCAGAGATGGCTTTTTCTCGGGAAATGTTTCTTCCGCTCCTCTCTCCCCTATTTTCTCGCGCTTCCCTCGTATTAAAATTAAAGTTACAGTGGCTTTTGGTCTCGGGGAAAAAAACAGATCGTTTCGATCCGAATCCGGCGACCGGGTCAAGAGCTTAAATGGACTGCTGCCCCTTCGTTTCGAATCAATAGGAAAATATCCGATTGAAGGGAGCTCGACAGTTTTTGAAATTTAATTAAAGCCTTTCGCGGTCCCTTTTCCGGATTCCTTTGCAACGCGTGACTCCTCCTTTCTCTCCCTCCGGCCCTTTTGCTTGTACTCGCTCTTTGACCGTAAAGACGCTGCATTGTCGTTAATTAAAGCTACTCGGCCGGATTTTAGCTGCATAGATTTTAAAGGAAAATTCGCTGTTTACCTTTTGCAGGAGCGTCTCGCTTCTTTTTCCCGTAACAAGCAGGTACACAAAAGCCCGTGGAGCATAACTCACTAAAAAGTCGTAAAATAAGAAATACTATAAATAAGAAAGCCGCACACGAACTGCAGCTAATGTTTTATAGATTTGTTTTCAGCGCATTGTGCCATTTCACCCTTTCCTGCATCCTTTTCTTCTTTTAAATCTCTCCGTTTCCTTCGCTCGATCTCTTTATTTTCTGCCTTTTTCCACCTGTCCGCTTTACTCGAACAGCTAATTACCTGCCGAATAATAGTTACCGTCAATCCGAAGTGTTTTTAGCGTCGTTTCGTAACTACTTAAAAAACTTGGGAGTTTTGATTTCCTTATTACGCGATCGTTTGTTGCTGGAAAATCCTTCCACTTAAAACTAGTCATTACCCGCCCTTAAGCGTCGCTTACATCTTTCCGGGCAACTTTTGCACTTTTATCTCTCCTTTTTAATCTTATCATTTGAAATATATCTCTCTCTCCCCGCGTGCTTCTGTTTATTACCTTCCATGTTCCCACTAACTCCCTTCCCTCTATTTCTTGCTCCAGTTCATTTTTCTTCGCATCTCCCGGCTCTTTTTTCATTTTCCCCCCTGCGCTGTTTTCCTTCCTTTTTTTTTTAACTCTTCCTCCTTTATTTTTCAGCCTGCCGCTGCAATATTGTAACGCAATGCGCTTTAAAAAAATAAGGGTAATACGGAAAATTCATTTTTCCTTCCGAGCGTTGCTTACGCTCGCCTGAATTACGCAGTTCCTCGGCATTTCCTCGCGGAGCATCGATATTTTCAGCATCTTTTTCCGAGCTCCCCAACGTTCGAAATCTGGCAGCTCCTTTATATGCCTGTTTATTACGCGCATCTCTTTCCGCAGCCGTGGCCTTTCTCTTTTTACCTCCTCGTTCGTTCCAGTTTCATTAATTCCGCAATTTTATTGCCGCTGCTCCCGAATAAATAATGCCCGGCAATCGAGAGCTTTCTAAGCTCGGCGATCGTCAAAACACGCCCTCCATTTATTACGACTCGCTGAATTTACGTCGGATGTAGCCTCGAAATTTCATCCTACACAGCCATTCATCCCGAATCTCTCTCTCGCCTCCTCGAGATCTTTCCGG
This sequence comes from Ormyrus pomaceus, assembly GCA_900474385.1. Taxonomy (NCBI): domain Eukaryota; kingdom Metazoa; phylum Arthropoda; class Insecta; order Hymenoptera; family Ormyridae; genus Ormyrus; species Ormyrus pomaceus. The sequence goes on from UCOM01000094.1 coordinate 20,439, forward strand.
TCATGTACATCGCTCTCCTTCCACGTCATAATTAATCATTATCTCTCTCCTTCGCACTCAGCGGACGATCTCGGACTCTTTAATCATCCTCCAGCTTTAATCTTATCATTTTAAATCTCTCCAGTCACGAGCGTCTGTTTACCGCTGAAAATTTTTCCCCGTCCCTGCATTCCATATTTCCTTGTTTCTCTCTCTCTCTCTCTTTCTCTCTCTCCATCCCCTTCCGCCTCCCACCCTCGAGTTGAAGTTCGTACGGTCTGTTTATGCGAGGAGAGAGAGAGGGAGAAGCTCCAGTGCTGCCGCACTTTGGCGACTCCGCAAAGCGAAGCGCCTGTGCCGACGATCGAATTCCCGATTGGGTGGGAGCGTCTCGACGCTCCACGCACGCGAACAAAAAACTGTAAGACGCGCGCGATAAAAGTAGCCTGTGCACCCTCCGCCCCTTCCTCCTTGTTTACGCAGACATATAGAACGGAAAATTCCAGGGAGGGAGATAAATGTAGCGTCAGTGAAGGAGGAGGCTCTACGGTCAGCCTTGGCCGTAAAGAGCAGACGATCGGGCCTCAAAAATTGCTGCTTTACATTCGATGCCGGCGATTTATCGCTGCTTGTAATAAAGTGAATGGCGCCCTTTTACGGGCCGCCTGACCGGCTTATTTTCAATGATATCGGTCCTCTTTATTCGAGACGTTCCACGGGCCGTTCTAAAAGAGAGGAGGATTTTTCGCGTTTATAGCTTTTAATAAGAAAAGGACGGACGCGCCCCGAAGGCTCTTTCGCGGCGACGGACGAAGACGCTGGGGAGCAAATATTTATTTGCTATTTTTGTAACAGTTTCGCGTTGTAGTTTTCGGGAGGTGAAGTGCAAAGTTGTATGGAGTGTCGCTCAATAGCTGGTACATAGAAACTTTTTCAAAAGATGAGAAAGTAAGGGAAAAAGTATGAGGAGGTAACCTTTTGGGCAAAGTTTGCTGAGAATTTATTCAGCTATGTTTTACGACGAGGCTGTCAAAATAAATGTTTAAGAGAACAATCTGAAAACTGTATGATTTTTTTTTTTTTTTTATTAGTGAGCTGCGCAATTGTTTTGTTTTCTCAGGTAAACTAGTATCATCACATTGAAAACTAATAACAGTAATGCAATAAACCGCTCTGAACAAGATTAATTGTTTTAAATTGTTTTAAAAAATCAAGCACTTTTTAAAACTGTTCTTTCACCTTGAAAATGAAATCCATGAAAAAAGTTCAGCAACCTTTTGTTCTCTCTGATTTCATAAAGTCCCTTTGTGAGTTACAAGTTTTAATAAGTAAACACCGTTGAAACTGCGTAAAGAAATAGCAACAGCTTGACATGAAGAATTTCGTCGTATTCCGGAGAAATGAGAGAAATTTCGCAATCCAAAAAAGGTACGCCTCGGCGCACCGTTGAAAAATGCAATCTCTATCTATGAAAATGTGCGCTAAAACCTTGCGGCATTAAATAAACCAATATCATATAAAGTACGCCATTGAATACTAAAAACCGAATTGAATGCTCGTTATTTCACCTGTCAAAAGTAATTCTTTATTGTCAATATAGGCAGAACAAAAGGGTCGTCCTGGGTATCCCTAGTTCTTTATTCCCTTATAATAAATCAATACTGAAAATATTTTGAAAGCGATTCATTAATACATATACGCGTTTCGATTGAAATATATAGCATATTTGGAAAATTTTTATCTTTCTTTTTAAGGCTACTTCTATACAGCAGTTTATTACTTCGTTTGATTGATTTTTGATTGGTATCCTTTGTGCACATTTAATTTGTTTTTTAATTTTAATTAATGTCTGTCGATCGTAAATTACGTTATTAATTATTACATTTCCATTGAAATTCGATCTGCAGCTGTTAATTAGTATACATTTATTAATAAATATCGAATAAATGTTTTTATTTCTTCTTTTTGTAACACTATACGTCCTCATTATTGATTAATGACACTAAAAACAACCAAATAACATTGCGAAAATATCCAGTTTCGATAATTGGCTGTCAAAAAAGCGCGCCAGTCCACAAGAACCCTGTTTTACTTCCAAAAAGCTCAATAAAATCCGCCCTTCCCTTCAACTTTCACATGCGAAACTCGAAATGAAAAATCAGCCGCTCGAAACAGACGTCCGTAGCTTCTCCGCCATGGCACCTAACCCAGCCTTCAACCCATCAGCAGAAAATCCACTAAAAACCCCCGGAGCTTCAAGGCTGTCAATAATACTAAAATCCCAGCGAAAAATAAGCGCGACGCGGCTCTTTTCAGCGGCGCGTAATAACGAAGCGCGCGGGAAAAAGGCGGAGGCTACTTATGCACGCGAGCGTGTGTGCAGAAAGAGAGAGAGAGAGAGAGTGAACGGGGCCAAAGGGCAGACGCGCGCCCGAGACCTTATTTTTCTTCACCGGCGCCTTGAGGTGTCGCTGCCGCTGACGCCCGTTTGATAGCGGCTTTCGAGGGCCTCCGAAGAGTCTGTTAGATGCTCCCAGGTGAACTCGAGCTTTTTTGCGAAAGCCGCCGCGTTTGCTAGTCGGCTGCGGTGGTTACGGTGATTTAATGGGGATTTTACGGGTTTTCGAATTTGAGGGTTGGCAAAAATGGACTGCTTTCGATTGTTAAGATCAGCGTGATTTGTAGATCAGTTTTTTTGTAGCCCCGGGCTACGTATATTTTTTAGTATAAAAATATAAAAATTATAACGAGTAATATTTACTTAAACAGATTAATAAACACTAAGAAATCTAGAACGATTTAATAGCAAAAGCAAATTGTATACGTACTTCATTTATAAAATATCGAACGTTAGGTCACGTGTTTTAAGGAAATGAAAATACAGATTTAAATAATAATCCACTTGAACTATTCTCTTACAAAATTCAGATCATAATCTGATAGTCGTTGTGTTTTGAAAAAAAATCTGAGCATTTTTAGTGCGCAATAAATCTTCTAAAAAATGTATACACCCGATTACAAGAACATCCCTTAACTCTTCATTGTTACCCGGGGTGTGTCATACTAAATCTTGTTTATTTAACTTACGTAAAGAAGCTTTTATCTAGAATATACAGTCTGCCACTTCTCTTGCTCACATCAAAATAATAAATCAAAAAACTATTCGATTTAGAAACATTTTATCTGAAGCACCTCTGCAAGCCACTATTGAAATTAGTTTCGACAACAGAATCTAGATTTCGAATCCCGTTTTAACGGGAATTGTAAGCGAACATTCGCAAAAAAAATACGATATATTTGTCTGCGAATCGATTGAACGAACTTTTGTAAACCAACATCCATTGACGGCGAATAATTGGCGGAAACTTCAGCTCAAAATTTTAACAAGAAACCGAGAACATAATAGACCGTTCTGAAGTTTCGGCAACTAGAAAATCGATAGAGCCATTGGCCAAAAACCTGGACTCCATCCAAGAATCCGAACTTTCTTGGAAAATTCACGAATAATTAAAAAGGTAGACAGAATCGATTCCCCCCGTGGCAAAAGCCTATTATTCACTGACCTTGTCCTAATCGAACTTTTCTTTATTTATACAAAAAGTAATCAATGTAATTGTCTCGCGCCTTGCTATACGTTAAAAGAAGTTTTCGTTGTCGGTCATCTCTTAAATTTTAGAGTAACCCGAGACAAGTGAAAATATTTCAACTTACAAAACCTCAAGTTGGAAGGTGTACTGAAGTAAATAAAACTTTTTTATGAAAAAAGAATTTCCAAGAGAAACTTTTCTTACGGTCGAAGATATTAACTGGGACCTAATAAAAATAAGCAATTTTGTCATATTATTGATAAATCCACTAGTTATAATATTCTCAAACCGATACCCCGAAATTCCCTCTTCGCAATAAGCAAGGCGCAACTCGATTACACATTGAGTTGTCTGCCATTAATATTCGATAGAACGGCCGCGTGAATCAGGCGGCTGCGGCTCGCATGCAAAAGAGAGAGAGAGAGAGAATTTCTCGGGGGGTGAGCATAAAAGGGTAACGGTAACTCAGACTGCACTCGGCCCGTTCGCAAGGTCCATTATGCGCGCTCCGACGTCCGCCTCTTCCTTCCTGCTTCTTTCATCCTTCCTCTCTTTTTCATTTTCGAGCTGCTCTCGTCGATGACCTCTCCTTTTTTTGCGCGCGCGAAACCCCCCCGTTGTATCGCCGGGGCCCTTTGTCTCTCTCGCTTTACAGGCGCGGAGATCTTATCTTATCCCCGGCTGCGGCGCAGCGCCCCCGCAGCTATATACCGCCGAACCCTTTTGTGAAATTGTTTCAGTGAAAAATTCATGAGGCTTCGTTACGGGGGGAATAGAGAAATATTATACGATCTGATCTGATTGGGAGTTATGTAGGTGGCGAGGTTCGCAATTTGGTTTTGAAACGTTCTTTTTATGATGGACTGGAAGTTTAAGTATAAGTAGTTTCTTAGAAATGTGCAGTTTTGTTTTAACATTTTACGATTGATTGTGGAGAAAAGGCGTTCTTGGAATCGAGGAAAGGGATTACTTTTATGAAATTCAACTTGAACGAACTCTATCCTGTATTGGGCAGATTGGAGCCGAGCGTATACAATTTTATTTTGAAGCAAAAATTAAAAAAGATATTGCTGACTTATTTATATTAAGACAGCTTTCGATTGCATACATCCTTTGTTTCACCGTATAAAAAGTTTCTACTTGAAATAGAACATCAAAATCAAAAATACACAGCAAACTCCGAAAAAACAGCGACTATAACCACATTAATTGTTTTCACGCAGTCGAAAATCAACAACTCTATCCATATCCCTTTCATCACTGAATTTTCCCTTCTCCATCCTCAAATATGTCCTTTAAAAGTACTCAATCAACATCGAAATTAAACAATGCGCGAAAAAGCGCAAAGCCCAGGACTCGAAACACAAAAATCATGGAAAACTAGCTCTGCAATTATTAACGGTGCCCAGCAAAATCGGATCGAACAAAAATAAAAAAAAACTCCTCCGCTGTTCTACAAAAGTTAGTAAAACAGCTATTGTCGAAAGTAAAAAACAGAGCGCGCGCGCGCAATAGTTCGGTTTACAAAAGAATATTACCAGCAGGAGGCGCGTAAGATAAATAAAGTGGCGCTGGATATCGATTGACATCGTTTTTACGCTATTAATAATACATGAAACTACGTATTTGAGCGACAAACATTTATTGACCCCTCCTATCGGGGACATTATCTGCTTTTCCAGTGGTGCCCTCCGAGATTGGCGAGGCATCGCGCTTTTAAAATCGGAAATATCCCCCGGCCTCGGTTTCCTTTTTCCTACTTTGAACCGTTAAAAAAAATGAGGTTCAATCGTAAATGTTACTAAATGTCTTGCTCCAAGCGATTACGATGGATTTTGTACTTTGAGCTGCGCTCCGAGCTCCCTTTTCAACCTGTAAATTAAAAGGAGGATAATAATAAAACGTGTTTGCATCCGACGTTTTTATTTCTTTCCTTTCGTTGCCTTGAATTTATGATTATTCTCAATGTTACAATTTTGCATAAACTTTTGTTTATCGTTTCTTTTATTTGACGTGAATGTTAGAGTTATCGTTACTATATACCTCGAGAAAAAATATAGCCTTTCTAAGTATCAATGGGTAATTTATTCGCGTGCAAAAATATAAAATTTATATAAATTATTTATAATAGCCAAGAAAATAATAATATTCACGGTTTTCTGACAAAAATTAATTCATTTTTTGAATCTCCACTGAATATCCAATCAATAAGAATAAAGTACTACAAAAAAAAAAAAAAAAAAAAAAATGACGCAGGATGAAAACACATTTTTTCTCAAATTCAATTATAAAATCAAATATCGAATTACACGAACACGTTTCTCTTTTAATTTACCTATTCAGAATTTATTCCCCCACAAAAATACACAAAATATATACATATTACCTGCAGCCGTCTAATTAACTCACCTTTATTTCGCAAAACCGCAGCAATTAAAATTTCCAATAAAAAATTTTGCAATCAATTAGAAGTAATTCCCAAAAAAAAGAAAAAAAATAGATCGTCTCGAAAGCAAATCTCCGGGACTTTTAAAAGCGCACTCGAGCTCCATCTCGAGCATCTGGAGCGAGCGAACGCCGTACTTTCCGAAGATCCCAATGTTTTCGCTTTCGAATCGGGATTCCCTCTTTTTCACCATTTTCCTCCGCGCTTACAAAAGAAAATTTACACGCCAACATTTTTCTCTCAAAATCCCGCGATTTCCTCACAAAATTATTCGTCGTGTCGTCCCCCTCTCTTTCGCATCCATTCTCATTCTCCCGCGGTTTTTTTTACCCCTGACCGGCTTCCTCTCTATTTCCCGCTTCTTGTTACGTGCCAAAAAAATCATTTTTCCCGCAAGTCCCCCGAGCAATTTTAGCAAATCTTTTCGGATTAACGTTGCGTTTTTTCGTGGCGGGGCGCTGCTTTGTTTGCGGCGAGATTATGACAATTTCATTTTAATCTTGCCTCCATGTATTTATGTGACATGTGTTTGGATTTTACTCGAAACGCCTCGCAAAATTTATTCGGAGTGCCGCGCGAAACTGCTTATTAGAAATTGAAATTATAACTTGAATTTAGAAAATTATATTAATGTTATGCAGAATGATCATTCGTATAAAATACTGATGCACTGATTTAATAAAATAATAATTGAATATGCAATGAATAACCCAATAACCCATCATAGGTATAAATTATGTTTACAAATATGTCATTTTTAAAAATTATACATGTATGATAATCGTAAATGATAAATCATTGAACAGACAGCTGATTTATATAATATCTCGAATGTAAATGACAAAATTTTAATGAATTACATTACGCTCTTATCAACACGAGATTAAAAATCAAGCTTGCATTTCCAAATTATTAATTATCATTACTTCTGCACACAAAATTCATTCGTTCTTCTGCATTTAAATTTATGATCAAAACAAAAGCAAATACAAGCTTAAATCGCCTTTTTCACGCTTGGCATTTACAACGACTCCCCCTGATTTTGTTTGTCCCCCGAACAATGCGAACAAATGTAGTCGAAAGCGCAGTTAATCAACGAACTTCGCGTTCGGCAACAAGCATCTAGGGGAATTCAAAAAATCCCCGACGATAATGATCTTTTGATCGAACCCACTTCCCTGCTTCCCCCCAAAGACCAGCATAACTTTCAGCCTCCAAACGTCGTCCCCCATGAATTCCCAGCTCGATCGCAAAAAAGTAACTTCCTCATCCAAAAGCTTAATCAAGGGAATCAATAATCGAACAATCCCATCGCGGCGAGAGAGCCTACCAGGGGAATCCTTTGGCCGCGAGACACACACACACACACACACACACACACACAACAAGCTGCGGCCAGGAGGAGGCGAGAAAACGAACGCCGCACGGAGCCGACACGGCCTCGATCATTAATTTCCTTTTCCGAGGGGCTCGGAAAGCCGGATTTGTCGGGGATTATACTCGCCGATGATGTTTTTATTATTGCGCGTGGCGAGGTTATTATTTTTCTGCATGCGGCAAATTTATCTTGGAGGAGAGGGAGAAAGAGGTGCTCTCCTTTTTTTCTACGTGACAAATGGAACCTGCGCGAGGTTCGATTTCTCGCGGGTTCTCTGATGCTTTGTAGCCGCTCGGAGAGAATTATGTTACCGACCCTCTCTTGTTTTCAAAGGGTTTTCGGGGATTATCGAGTTCGGTGGAACTGCGATTAAAACCGGGAGAGCTTATATAAGCTGGCGCTCGTAAATACTTTAATTATAACTAAAATTTGATTTATGAAATGGCGTCACTTAATTATGGAGGCAATCTAAGCCAGTTGAAAAACAATGAACTCGGTTTCGAAGAAAGTTCGGATTTGTTTTATTTAAGTATAATCGTTCAGAATTTAGTATACGACGTCGAAGGTAAGAACTCGTTTACGATGCAATGAAAATTTGTAGGATAATGGCCTTTATTTTCGCAACTGTGGCTCATTAAAACAGACAATGGAACACGACTTCCATTTTCTAGGTGGAAAACCAACTCCTCCGCCGGGAGTAAAACCCAACTTCCGTAGGGTTAATATTCTCATTGTGAACACCATGTTGTGCTTCGAGATGAATCTGTGCTTTCGATTCATTGAATCTACATAATACACATTGTTAAATAATGGGCAAGATTTATGCGTTTCTTATTTTTCTAATAAGAACTCTTATTTATGTGCATCAACAAAGGATGTGACTATACCTCGAATAACGACCTAACTGAATATTATAAATATTTAAAATTGTATTCTAAAATACGACTGACGAATAATCGATTGAGTGTAAAATTAAAAAAAGTAATTAATTGGCATTGTAATTGATGGTTTCATTTTTCTTTAGTCACTTCAAAGAAGAAAGAATGTTGCTGTTAAATGAACTACAGCTTTCAAAGTCGATAAAATTGAAAATTACAACTGCTATGAAATTATAAACTTTATTTCAGACAATTTTAGCTTTAATTTTATTAAAACCGAGTATTTCATAGTTGTGTCAGATAAAACTTTATTTCCTTCTACTTTACCAACCTCAAGATAGCCTTCATCATTCAGTTTGTAACGAGCAATACACTTATCATCTTTAAGAACAAAAGTATTATTATCTTGCCTAGGCAATAAAAAAATTACGGCCTGCTTCACAAATTGTTTCTAATAAAAGTGATTTGCCTACAAATGTTACTCTAAAAAAAAATCTCTTCGGAATATCGCCCAAAAACAAACTAAAAACTCGTTAACCACGAAACAACAGCTAAATAAACCATGAATTTCAAACTACTGGACAATCCCTTAAAAACCCATCACTTCTCGAGCGTCCACCACGCACTTCCGGCCAATAAATCATCAGCGGTGCAAAAACCGTCATCAGCGCTTTTTAGTTAATTATTAAACATTCCGGCTGCAAGCTCCGGTCGCCGGTGTGTTTCCTTGGCTTACTACTTACTTTGCGCGCAGAAAATTAATAACCGCTTGCGCCTAACCGCAGCCCGCGGTACATGTATACATGTATATATATATATATATATACGCTTTCGCGCGAAGGGAATTGGCCGCCGCGCGGCGAAACAGAGACAGAGCATAAGCCGACACGGCGAGTTTCCCCCGCGAGAAATAACATCCGGGAGAAAAGCTCTCGAGATGGCGGACGAAGTAATATTTCGAGGCCAATTAACGCCTGCGTCGAGTGTTGCTCTCTCTTTTTGTTTCTTTTTTTTTTCTCAAAAACTCGACCTAATCAGGGAGTTTCGGTCCGCGAGGGCGCGTCGGGGATAAATCGATTTTGCGAGAGCGGCACGTGAATTAGCATTCAAATTTTGTACACACACGCCGAGAAGGGATATCCGCGCTCGGTTTACGAGTAGATTTGCCTTATGTGGGAGATTTAAATGCGGGTTCACGTTACCGAAGATAGGACGGATTTACAGAGGGAGATTAGCCCGGCGTGTCAATCGATTCGGTTACAATGTTTTTATAGCATCCGCTATAGTAGTTTCTAAATTAATTTTTAGTGTTTTAAAATTAAATAAGGAATTCGATGAGCTCATCAAGATCTGAACTCTACAGGACCTTATGAAGCACAGCTTAGATTTTTAAAATATTATATATTAATTCTGCTTTTTAGTGCACAAACAAATTCAAAATAACTGTTTGGCTCAAAATCTAATACCTCGGTTCATTTCACAAAACTCCCGTACACGTCAATTTTTAGACAAAAAAATAAAAATTTGTTTAATTGTTAGAGCTTCCATCTGCATTTTGACATTTTATTGTGTCGTTATACTTTAACGGACAATAAAGTTTATTAGAAACGCCTCTATTCGCGAACTCTAATAACAAATAAAAACGTTCGCGCCGCAGCAGCTGAAATAAACTCTCAACAGCTGCTCGGATTTTCTACAAACGCAAATAAGTTTTCCGTCCTCGCTGTAAATCGCTTTCATTGAGAAGGTGAATATCAACCACCGCCTCTGTCGGTCCTTTCTCTGTTGATTGATTCGAGCAAATTCGAGAACTAATTGCTTTCGGTGAAAAAAATGAAATTAATTTAAAACACGGTATTTAATTTCGAAACGAAGCAATTTCATTTAAACTGCAGTCTGACTTTTTGCCTTTGCACAATTGCTCAATCAAGCGCAGTAATTAATATTTACTTTTATTGGCAGAATTAGCAGTGTTTCTTTAATTTTGCCTGTAATAAATCGAGAGAGAGCCTTAGTTACTCGCTGTTCAAACTTTATTTCTACCGATATTGAAAAGCTTTATTTCTTTAACTACTTCAAATTTGATAACGTAAAAATTAATATTTTATCAAAATCGTACCTATCAACCAGCCCGATGATCCAAAGCGCGAAAAGTACAAGATCCCACTATCATTCGCCTCGCCCTGCATTATCCAGACGATCGTCATCATACGAAAATGATTTATATATTTTTCCAGAACATACGTGGGCGAGCCAATAAACACGAAGCCGTAAAAAAAAGCAATTAGCTCGGCGTACTGCAGTTAATGCTCGAGCGGTTCTATTATGCTTCGCGCGGGGCGTCGCCTATAATGATTATCCTCGCTCTCGGAGAAGAAAACAAAAAGAGAGAAGAGAGCGAGAGACCCTCTAACGAAGGCATCTCTAGCATGAAACGCACGTGGCGCCGCATCGGAAGAAAAGCGCAAAAAGACGAGAGAAGGCCGGACGATAATCGCGGACTAAGGAGGCGCGGCATCGACGCGATAAAGCGCCGAGAGCGAGAGAAAGAAACAAAAGGGGAAGAGAGAGAGAGAGAGCACTTCCGAAAATGAGTCCGAGGCGCATTACCGCTTTGTGGGCCTCCAACACTTGTCTGGGCTCGCTTCGACCCCTTTTACCGAAACAGACGCCGCCGGCAACAATCGCCTCTCTCTCTCTCTCTCTCCTTCTGCACCCTTCGCCTGCATAGCATTACAGGCGGCCGCGCAGCCAGCCGAGTAATCGCGAGCGGCATTTGCATTCGACGACTGCTAAGGCTGAGGAATATGCTCGCTCGTAACCAAGTTTTTATTTCGACGAGAGGGAGAGAGAGAGAGTGCCGCGTGCGACCTGGAGATAAGAGTTGCCCGAAGAGTGCCGGAGACAAGTTCGAGGGGCTGATCGACCATTCGCCGAGTTGCCCGCCTTTTATGGGCCCCTCGAAAAAAGCTGCCGGCTCTCGCCGCAATCTCTCTCCCTGGCCGCGATATGCTCGGGCTTTTCGGAGGTTATACGCGGCCTAATTTCATGATGGGAAATTAAAAGGGGGAGGGAGGCTGGAAGGCGGGGATTGAAGAGTGCGGAGCGTATGTTTTCGAATGGAACGGAGGAGGGAAGTGGATTCGGGCTCGAGAAGAGCGATGCAGTGTTTTGAAGAATTAGCGACAGTGAATGGATTGTAACTGGGAGTAAAGTTTGAGCTTCTTTTAAAACAGGCCATTTGCAGTAGAGTACGCTTCAATTTTCAATGACAAATCGGGTTATTCAAGTTTTTGACTTGATTGCGGAAGTTTTGATGAAAGACCGGTCTGCATTAGATATAGGTGAGTCATCAACTTTTTGAGTTTTATTAGAAGAATAAAATATTTTGAATTGGTGAATCGCGTGATGATAAAAATAAACTTTCATAGAATATTCTTATTTCAAAAACCTATTTTTACGTACACTTCAAATTATCAATTTATGCCTTCTTTTAAATTTATAGATTTTAACCTGTTTTACGGCCATAAGAGACGTGCACTTCTATTCACTTAAGACCGTGTAATAATTCAGCAGTCAATAAAGAAGGCGATCTATCGGTTCACTTGCATCGTCTAGCCGGTGTAAGAAGCTGCATTACCTATTATAAATTATATTTATTGGTCCGTTCCACCAAAATAGCGAGTTAAAGTCGAGGTCGTACGACAAAATGACAGATGGCTCTGCAACGGTTACGATCAATCATCTATTCATATTTCTGTAAATTTCCACAAAGCATAAATGTGATACAAGCGTTGCTGCAATGTCCTTCAATGTTGCATAATTTTTACCAGTATTTTAAAAAACGTTATAAAAATATGCTTTCAATATTGGATAATTTTTAGCGATATTGTTGTCAATATGTTGGTTAAAGTTAAATTTCAAGATCTTAATTGACGAAATAAACGAATGGTATAATAAATCTTGGTCGCTGTTTCGACGAAAAAAAAGAAAATGCCGCGCATAACCTTATTAAATGCTCTTTAAATTAAGTAATAAAGTATTGATGGGATCTAGTCGAGATTGAGCCTTTTGTTTGAGTATCAGAAAATTCTCTCAACAACTCTCTTTCTTTCTCGACTTTGAAAGGTCTTCCCATTCTGCTTTCGGCCCGGCAAAGAAAATAGGGAAAAGTTACGAACTAAAACAAGCTTAAAAAATTTACAAAGTATATAAGTCCTCCTCTGTATTCACTTGGCCTGACAAGATTCTTCCCCGTCAAATAATTTTAGCATCAGCGACGCGAGGAGGAACAAAAGGCGAGGCCAAAGGAGATCGAGTTACGGTAAAGAAATTTTTCAATAAAATTCTTCGACGAAATTAAGCAAACGCGACGGAATCAAGCAATTTTTGCTGCGGAGCACAAAGGTCGCATAAAACAAAACTATTGAAAGTGGAATTCTCGGCGAATATTTTATTTAAAAAAAGTAAGAGCTCTCTCCTACAAAGAAATACGCACAACTAAAATATTTCAGTGTGTTACGTGTTCTCTTCTTTTTTTTTTCTGCGGAATCTTTTGAAGTCGCGGCAAAGGCTGGCGGGTAAAAGTCCGAGCTCAAAAAAGTTTTCATGCACTACGCGTTTCTTTAAAGCGCCTATATCGCGCAGTATGTTGAAAATATTTCTTCTGCCCTGTAAAATATTTAATCTTTAGTATGTAAAGTGAAATTCTTATAAATAATCGTGTCTACAAAGAAATGTAATTAAATGTGAAGCGAATCTTAAAAAGTTTGCCTATTTCTTTATTCCAAACGAAGCGCGAGCTTCTCTTTCATAATGCATCTTCAATTCAATTTTGCGAAGCCCATTTCAGACGGCCGCAGCAATTTCGCGAGGAAAAAAAATTCGAAAAACACCGCGATTCTACATCAATAATAGAACGGAACTCCGTTAATATTAAAAGCGCGAACAATGCAGTAGAACGAAAAGTAATATATCTTTGAAAAAGCGATCCATTACTGTTCTTCCGCATTACCTTTGACTTTTTTCGTCTTTTTCTCCAGATCCTTTATTTACTTTGCTTTCTCTGACAGTGTATTTCATTTTTCAACATTGAGTGCCGGATTGTAAACTTTTTCGAAAATTTATCAGTACTTTTAATGCCATTGAACGAGTCAAGTTGTACGGCTTCTTTTACATAAATAATTTATAATTTTGCTGCAACTAATTATTCGTTCTCCAAAATATAAACTTCTTTACGCATTTCTAGTAAACATTTTAACGATTTTTGAACCACGTTTTAGTTATTTTATTGAATAATATGCGTAAAATGATAGATTGTAAAACATAATCCAATTTCTTATGAATATTGAATCAGTGTCATGGCTATTGCTTAATTAATTTAAATCGTAATCGAAATCTAAAAAGCTATAACTGTTGAAAGATTCCACTCCCATAGCTAACTTTTTGTACTTGGCGGAAATCATCAAAATTATATACATGTTCTCCAATTCACAATTAAAATTCTTATCCCATCGCTAAAAATCTTCAATCTTTTCAAGCGTCTGAAAACAATTTTCACCCTCCGCCATCTCCGTAAACAAAGCGCACTTATGTAAGTACACAAAAATCAATCCCCCTCCGAAATCCTCGAGCTTATAAATATTCAATACCCCCTTTTTCGCAGCGCCGGCACATAAAACGCATCTGCCACTCTAAACATCAAGAATTACGGAGCCGCCGAAAAACCCTAATTCCGAATTTATGCCCGATCGGTCCGAAAAAAAGCCCGAACAAAAAGCTCCCCCGTATAGATCGAAAATAATTTCGCGCGGCTGCGAATATTTATCTCTTTGCAGCCCGACCGGATATACAATCACGGAGCGTCCCGCGAGACGCAAAAACTGCCGCGTTAAACGATGATTACACTCGGAAGTTGTAGGTATGTATTCGCGATCTGCAGGGAAATGCTCGCAATTTTTTGCCGCGGCCCTCCCGATATATAGGCGTAAAGAGACGAAAAATTGCATTTTTTTTTCATTGATTTCAAATTTCGCGCGGGATTTCTCGCGTAAAAAGGCGATGAAAATTCGCTGGTTTGGATGCTTGGGGGGAGAATTGAAAGCAGGAACTGTTGAGCTGCACTTTTCTGCATTCGAGGGAAAAAATTTCGAAGGATTGATTTTGGCGTTTTGATTTATTCGTGGGTAATAGAAGAAAAAGTTGTTGGATTAATTGATTGCGCGGTGTATCTAAAAAATATTTGTAATTTATTAGTGGATTTTTTAGTTTTTTAAATTAAAATGAAAAAATATTTTTTTCCGTTACATTTATTATTCGAGATAGCAAAGGCAAAGCCGAACAAATTGATGAATTTTTCAAAAACATAAATAAAACCAAAGTTATCAATTTGTTTATTCATTTTCTTCGTTTTAGAGTCTCAAAAACAATACAATAAATAGTTTAAAAAAGTTAGTATGCTGTTAAAAATCGAGTTGTTGTTTCTAAAGTAAAAGGTTATGTATAAACCATAAACTTCTGTGATTCACAGTTTTGACTACTTTTTCCTTCTTCTGCAGCTGCGTTTTAGTGCATATTAAAATGGAATTGCAATAAACGGTGTGAAAGATATTTTCCCACTTGATTCAAAATTTGGTCAACTCAATCAGATTAATATGGGTAATATTTTTTCAGCTTTTCCAATATTAAAAATAATGGAATATCTTATTTACTTTACGAAATTGATTGGAAAATAATTTTTAATTTCCAGTCCGATAATCGAGAAGTTTTATTTCGTACTTTTAAACAGAAATTTATATATGACAATAGAAGAATCCAAATAACTAAAAGTATCGAAACCCAATCAAAAAAATGTCAAAGCCGCTCGATAACGTTACTCATTCCTCGACTCGATTCGGAAATTTATTTAAAAATCCAAAATCTCTCCAGAGAATTTAAAACTAATTGACTTTACGAGCAAAATTCACGCAGCCAAGTTATCGCCAGGCGCGTTGAAAGTTCAGCGAAGCCTTTTACAACCTTACCCAACGAGGCTCAACCTCCCCAAGTTTTTCCAGCTGCTCGGCAGGCATCTCTCCAGCAATAAAACGACGAGATTCGAAAACGCGCCAGCGTATACAGCTATTCCTTTTTGCATGATGGAATTTCGACAATAAGGAGTCATACCTGGGGAATTCGAGCCCGGGAAAGTGCTTTATTCGATAAGAAGTTGCTGGAAAAGGGAGCCGCGCCGCGTATGAGCCGGAAGACACGCCAGCTAATATCGGGAAGTGAAACTTTACGAGCAGCGAGCTGAGAGCAAAGTTAATGGATCCAAATGGCTCCTCTATCAAAATACTTGCTCTTTTATTTCCAACCTCTCTGTCTCCTCGCTCGTTGTTCTTACCGACCCGGGTTTATTTGATTATTGCTCTATATTGCCAGGTTATAAAGAGTAGTTAGAGGTTGTTCCAGTTTTAACTGTTTTGCCGGGAGAAGTAACTGCTAAATTGAATCGTTTAAGCCGAGTAATATCATACTCGGGTGGTAGTTTTTTTTTTTTGTTTATGTGGAGTTACGGTTAACTTTGAGGAAATTGCTTACAGTTTTCAGAATTTTAATTAAGATTTTTACGGCGATCGTTAATGGGGCTTTTTATCCGTGCGCTTCTCGGAATTTTTCTGAAAGTTTAACAAACGAACGCCGCGTTAAAATTTAACCGTTACGAGGAATTATGAAAATTAAAACTTTAATTTCTTGCAAAACTAGGAAAATCTTCCTTTGTATACTATGGCATAATGAAAGCGAACTTCAGTCATTTAATTTCAATTGCTCTTCGAATAAGGTTCTTTAATTAATTGATTCAATCGTAGCAATATCGATCACGAAATTACCCTGCAGTCGTTACACCTCTGAACCATTTTAAAGCTTCTTCCGCGCGATAAGAAACTGTACCTTCTATAATTGATAATCGAACGACCAGGCGAAAATCACCTTTTCACCTCTAAAAGATAAAAATCTTCACGAGCCAACCCTAAAAAGCTATAGCAAAACCCAGCAATCTTTTCCGTCGCCTCGCAAATCCATCCAGACACGCTCGAAATCGAGTTTCCCACGTAAAACGCACTAGCTCTCGGCGTAAGATCCCGCCGGAGGCACGTACACCTGCTCGGACTTAGTTTCCCCCCGCGAAATTCGCCCAGCGGCTACGCTCTCGCTCTAATACTCCCCCCCGATGCTCATAACCGCGCGCGCGAATTCTCCGGGGCTGTTAATTTTCGCGGGGGAGCTAAAATCACGCGAGCTTTTTCTTCCTCGGATTGACGGCCGGATGCTCGGGGTAGATAAGGCGGACTTCCGGGCCCTTTTTTCCTCTCCGAGCTATCAAGATCGTCGAAGGCTGCCTTCTGCATTGGACTGGGATCGATAACGCAGGGATGAATAAAGGGACTGAATTACGCTGGCTGTCTCTTTTTATATCGGGGTGTTAGATTTCGGCGAGCCGATCGAGATAGACGGGGTCGTCTTCGGTGAGAGGAAGAGGTTTGTGCTGTTGCGCACGATTTTGGGGATATGAATTTTTCGTTTTTTTTTTTTTTTTTTTTTTTTTCTTATAGTGATCGATGAATTCGGCTGACACTTTTGAAAAACTTTTGATACTAAAGGCAGAGAAAATAAAAATCAAGGGCGTAAAATTAAATGCCTCTCGAATTCAAAATCAGATCAGATTGCGAGAGAAATATGTATGATACTGCTACATTTTATTTTGAAAATGCTCTACTGCAATTTGCTAAAGAGGGCTTTTGGGTAAGTAAATAATAAATACATTCCAAATACGGATCACACTTTCAAGTTACGGAATAAACTCAATATAACCGCTTTACTCGAGTTTGCAAGTTTCAATTGTCCTGTTTATTTCAATGACATCATTTAATGAGACTTATCATTTTATTACACAGTTATTATTTAAATTATTAAGAATAACAGTATTTAATCGTATCACTTACCTGAAATGTAGATACAATTTATTGCAATCAATTAATTTTTTTAGTTTTAACACAATTAACATAAGCACACTTAACTTTTAATATTACTTAATTGCTAGTGTTACGGGCCGCGAATTAAATTAAATAAAGACCAAGCAAGGACCACACGATTGCGAGGCTCGTGCTCTAGCACCGAGCTAACGTCCACGATGCAGATTCGGTGCATACGAGCAGTTCTCGTATCTCCTTGCATCGATAGTCATCTTTCGCGCCTCGTCTGTGGATGACGTCATCATCCATGATGCTAAATTAAAAAATGAATTCCGAATCTATTGAGAAACTCTAAACAGATTTCCCTTTTTTACAACATCGGCAGTGTATCCATGTCACAAAAGGAACAAATTTTCTAAAAGAAGGCATCAATACGTAAATTTTCCCCGTCCATCCCAGACGGGCAAATAAAAATCGATTCCTCCGTCTGAGACGAATGGAGAATTGGAAGGGTCCGTTCGCCTGTCGCCTCGGCCTCGATGAAATATCAATTTTTGATGAACTCACCTTCCCGGAGGCCCGTGAATTGCAGAGCAGGACACCGGCTGCATGAATTCTGTACTCTTTGTCCAGCTGCTGATGCTGCGCTTGTATTTTTCTGCGGAGGCAAACAAAATTTGTACGTGAACAAGAGAAAAAAACTGGGGAGGCAAACAGAATTTTTGCTCCATTTATTTTTCCCGGAATTGCTGGCTACTTGTTCCGCGCCCCGTGATGTAATAAAAAAGAAAATTTTTAAATTGTAACGAATATTCGTATCAACGCTTTTTCGACGCTGATTTGTCGAGTTTTAATTGGAATTTTTGACAGAGGAACGCGATATAAAGTAGAGGCTTTATAGAAGAATTTTAAAGCGTGCCCGTTTTTTTACGTAATAATAGCATTAAACCTTTATTATAAATTTTTGCAGTTTTTTAAAACGAATATTTCATGAGAAGTGGAAAATTGCATTGAGTTGCTTTAAAATTAATGTTTAGACAGTTCTTTTGTAAAAAATAATTCTTATTTTAAAAATTTTCTATTAATTTATATACAAAAGACTGGCTTTATTCGTTAATTAAAAAATAAATAAAAATCAAAGACTTTAACATTCTCTTGTTTAACGACCTTTTTTAAATTTATCTATGATGAAACTTAAAAAGAGTTAATTAACTGTCAATTGCATAACACTGACAGGCTGCTAATATTACACAACCATAAGGTAATATCAAAAGGATTTATTAAACAAACAGCATCAATCATGGTTTGTGCATGTCAACAATTCGGTCAACTTTAATGGAACAGCTTAATGATGTTTATTAGCTAATAAACACATTTTATCGATCTGGATAATGAAAGTTTATCCAAATAGTGGCCAGAAACTGTTTCGGCGCTGACATCTGTTTACAATTTTTTATTAGGCGAGTCGCGAATTTGAAAGCGACGCAATTAAATTCATTGCATTAAAAAAGATTTGTAAGCAGCGGACAAGTGTAATTAAAAAAGTTTCCATGGCTCGAGTAATTATCTTAGAGCTTTCGTGTGTTGACATATGAAAATTGCGGAGAAATAAAAAGAGCTCGCGAATCAAAATCTTCTTTTTTAAACGCCATTATCATTAAGGCTGGCGTTAACAAGAACTTAATTTATTTTAATTTAAGGTAAATCTAGAATTATATAATAAATTAATAAGCAATGGCGAGGCTACTTTTTCTAAGATTAATTAATTTGAAAAATTCTCAAGTAGAATTAAATCATTTTCCTCTGGAACCAAAAAAAAATCCAATTTTTTTATAAAAATTTAAAATTAAAAAACTTTTAATGAACCCCCATGCTCAAAATTATAATTTAATTAAATATTTAACGTGCAGTACAGCTCATAAAACCCAAAAAAACAGTATTCCTTCCGTAAACAACCTTATCAATCCTCCCCCCCTCCCCCCACACCCCTCCATAATCCCAGTGAACAATAGAAAAATATGCTCATCCGAGAATTATAGCCGCGGCGTCAGGCCGCGAGAATTAAAAAGGCAAACTTTGCCCATTAACGCGAAAGTTCATCGATTCGGGGCGTCAAAGTTCGCGTGTACAAGGAGGGAGGGAAGAGGGGGGGGGGGGGGGGTGAGCTGGTCGTGAACTCACGATATGGCGTGCAGCAGCTCCTGCCGCTGCTTCTCCTTGACTTTGACGCTGCCACCCTCGGCCAGGGCTACCTGCAGCTCCCGCTGCAGTACTGCCAGCTTGCGACGTTCCGCCTCCAGCAGCAGGGAGGTTACCTGTGGAGAAAGAGAGAGAGAGGTTATCGACTGTTGGAACGGACTTTTTTTGGTGTTTAGTGAAATATATGTGGGTTTAGAGTTTACGATTTTTACCGTTTGGTAAAGCAGTTGGAGTTTATTTTAGAAAATCTGTTGTTTTCTTACCGTAGAGAAACTTTCATTGTCAATGGTTGATTATGACTAGCTTAAGCCTAATTTTTTTACACGGGTTGTCAGCTTGTAAACGATCGGTTCTTGATATGTGGATCAAAATTATGTGAGTACTCCTCGACTCTCCATCCGAAAATTCGATTTTCACGCGTGAGAGTGAGTATGAGTATGTGGGTTTACGTGAGGTTTTCCTTTTTTTATGCAGGAGACTGAAACGTTACATCAATTTGATCAGTCACCCAAGTGTTGCAGTGGAAATAAGAGTGTGTGTGGTATGTGTGTACGAATACGTATATATGTTCACGTGTGTACAAGCAGATGTGGATAAGTCTATATATCTATAGAGGCAAGTCAATCAAGTTGAACATTCACTTCATAAACTGCGGATCTCTTAACATCTTTAGTTACACATATATGCCAATCAATTATTTTTCAATACTGACTCATTAATCCCTACAAATTTGTCAATATGATGTACTCGGATGAACCCTTGTTAGATTTAATCTTTGAAGCAGCTAATCAAGAACAATACGTGAAACGACAAAATCATAACAATAAATTGTTGAAGAGTAAATTGTCATCTCAGCCATTTATGCACACATATATGCACACATGTACCCGTGTAAACTCCTACACACACATATGTTCAAAAAGGTATATCAGCATGTACATATATACAAAGGTGTCAATATTATTGATACGTCCTGCATCCCAAGCGCCTAAAGGAAGGCAACCCTCTTAGTATGCCTGCAGGACGGTAACCAGTAAGGGGTGACCCTCAGATAAATAGAAACATATCATGCCTTTTCCTTTAATTGTAAGATTACATAGATGCAACTATTAATTAATTATTATACTACAAAAATGATAAATTTATTGTAAGAAATGTTCAACACAGAAAAGGAAATAATAAAGTAATGACTCTGATAAATTAATAATAAAAGGAAACTATGATTAGGGAAACTTTCAATATTTATGAAGGAGTATTCTAAATTTTAATTTCTCTAGAAATCTTGGTAAAATTATTAAGAAGTTTTTAGCTAATTTTAAGCCCATTAAAAAATGATAAATAACTAAAAGAACGACTATCAACTAACTATAAATAAAAATCATATTCCTTAATTAAACGTTCACTTTCTCCGGCATATTACCAAACATCTTGCGCAACTCACATTATCTCCAAATCTCAACAGCAGAACTTGGCGGACTGACGAAAATCGAATTCGAATTTTCCACGCGCCGTCAGCCGCGCAAGTCGATAAGGTAGCGACTTCAGGCTCGCTTTTCACCGCTGGTGAAAGCGTGACGACGTGAGCTGCTTTAGCCGAGGTCGGACATGCCGGAATCTTCCTCAGGTTTTGCGGAAGTTTCACGATAGAGCTCGTGGAGATTTATTGGTGGAGATTGAAAGCGGTTTTTTATAGTGGAAATTTACTTGGAAGTTAGCTTTTCGTATGATTTATGGTGGGTTTCTTTAATTAGTGCTCGTTAAGAAGTATGCAGATGCTAATCGCAATGAATATTAATGTTTTATGGGAGGCTTAAACTTTTCGAAAGGTGAATTATTATATTCTGGAAAATAAATAATGAGCTTTGCCGATTGCTTCTTAAATAGTTTCATGATAATGAAAATTTATTTATCTTAAAAAAATTATGTTAACTGACAATACTTCAACAAATTTGCTTATAATTATCTCAATGGTTATGCATAAAAGCAATCGTAACAAACAGATGATAATACAGTAAATTGAGTACAGTTCTTGTCTACAATTCGTATTCGATTTATTTCTACCGCTGCAATAAAATAACTTCCTATTAACTTCATTGCTTTGCATCATAAATTATTCACGTTCCATACTTCTTTGTTCAAGCAACGTTTTATTAAACAAACAATACCTACGTAGACTACTGATCCCCGCCAACTGAAAAATCACTATGAAGCTTACAATTTCTTCAATTACACCTAAAATTTATACGCACCAGCGCAGTTTAAACTGCAGCAAGATAAAAAGCAGGCATCTAAACAGCGAAGCAACAAGAAGCTACTCGGGCTTCCAACGCACATCGCAATTATCGCGCATCGTCTCTCGGGCTTGAAGGGCGTCGAAGAAAGAGAGACAGATAGCACGGCTCTCTTAATTAGCTGAAAACGCCGCTCGGCGATATTACATATGACTGATTGTGGCTGCGCGAGCAGCGTGTCCGACGAATAATCCGTTACGCTGCTGGCCAAGCGATCCTTTTTCTCTTAGCCTTTGGCAACAGAACTTGCTGGAAATTCCAAGTAATTGATTTTTTTTTTTTCAGGTAAAGTTGATGTAAACGAGAGATGAGGGAGAAATTTGGTTATTTTATTTGGGTAAATCCTGAAGAAATTTTTATTCCTTTCTGTTTAGAAAACGGACGAAAGAATCGCTGAATGGAACTAATTTGAAAATAGTTACGAAAGGAAAATAAGAATTCAACTTTCCACTCATCGTTCGAAGAAGCGCGCAAATAATTGCGGAACTTTTTATTTTGAAGAAAATTGAAAAACTTTGACCATTACTATTCAATAAAAGAGAAAGCAATTAAGCGACTGAAAAGGAAAAGTGTTCAATAATAAAAGAATAGCTGCTTTATTACTATTCTAAAAGTAAAGATTACATCGGAAAAAGTTACATTTTTAACGAGCTCCAATTCCTGGCTTCCTGAACCGTTTAAAATTCACGAAGAAAAAAAGAAAAATTGAAATCACCTAGTTTAGTAACGAAAGTAATTACTATGATTGACATTTTAATGAAATTAAAGAAAGTGAAATAAAACAAAATCGAAAGTAGAAGAGGCCGAGTGCGGCAAGACAACGCCCATTCTTTCCTTTTAAATTTTGTTCAATAGACTTCTTGCTCTTCTCAATCTTCAAATTCTTTTAATTCGAAATTCACTGATAGTTTTTGCAGAAATCGATCCAGCGATAAAGATCGCCACAAGTGCATTTCGTCGGGCGCTCGATAAAAACATCATCCGTGCATTCATATCCGATGGAAAACGTTGCTGAGGAATTTTTTTATGGTTGATTCGGAGAAACTTAATTGCGTCTGTTTTCGGCTTTTCACTTTGATGAAGGCGATCCTCGATCGCGATTGTTCGAGGCTAATTATGAAACAGAACTCGCTTTTCATCCTTTGGCTTTTCATTGAATTGAATAAGAGGAAGCGATTGTATTAATGATATTTAGTTGCTTTTCTTAATGGATTGCTGGGTTTGATACAAGGTTAGAATTAAACACAGGAGATTTACTTTTACTCGATGCGTTTTATTTTACGTTCAGTTTTATCTCTATTACAAATATTGACGTGTAGGGACAATAACATTTAATACTAAAAAATCCAAAAAATTTCAGCTTGTACATCTGATAAGCGTTGAATCAAATGTCAGAAAAACGTACATGACTTGCCTAAGCTTAAAAATTTGATCTAATCACACAATTCCAAATTTCCCTACTCCACCATTATACCCAAGAAAAAAAAACAACAACCCCGTCTTTTAATAAACCTCCGTCACAAAGCTCCAAAATCAACACTATCCCCAACATAAAAAACCGTCCACATCCCAGAAAAGAACCCGAGTCGTTATGAGCCTCGTATACGCGAAAAGGAAAGCCCATAAAGTCGCATTATGAAGCTGGCTTGATTACGCGCAGTTCTCTTTAACGGCCGGCGGCCCCTCGAAATAACGATTCTACGGCGTCCCACAGATATTCGTCGGGAAAGTGAAAATCCGACGAGTTTATCGCGGCTGACATTTCGCCGAACTTTTTTTCTCCAGCGGTATTGATTGCTTTAATTTTTAACGGGCTGTCGCTTTTGTTTTACGAGTGTTTGTTTTGATTAGAAGCGTTGGAACTTCGATAAGAATTGCGGCCTTTTGCGCTTAATTGTAATTGCTTTCTGCATTCGTGATGATTATGAAAAAATGGGAGAGTACTTTATGCTATAAGCGGACTTATTTGTTTACGAGGTTTCATTTAGTTTCGGGCGATTAACGGGCAAAAGACATATAAAACAAATTATTATTTATTTAAGATTTTTTGCAATGCACTTTGAACTAAATTCTAAACGTGCACTTGTTGATCCATTATTAATTACTACTGATAGGCTAAATAAATTAAATTGCAGTCTACATTATACTCTTTGTATTCTACATTGCAGACTTCGAATAGGCTATAGAATCGTAAACTCGTTTAAAAAATATATGGAACAAATTATATTAATTAAGCCATCACCATCATAATTCTATTATTTTACAGGTCACAATTGTCAATAAAGAATATTGTCCTCTTAATTATTAAAAATAAATGAAAAAAATTCTAATCCCATCACCAGCAGTAAAACCTTTACAGGTCAACCTCCCCCAAGCACCTAACAACTTCGCAAAACTACCGGCACTAAAAATCCCCACCCTCCCCCTGCCAAGAAATTTCCCAATCGATAAACCAGTACCATCCCCTAATCGGCTCGGCGAAAAAAAAGGGCAGCTCGTACCTGCAGGCGCCTCTTCATTCATAATTCACCTGCATTCGTCATCGCAAACTTCCGCGGATGAAAAATACATCGCTGGAGCGATTAATTCACAAAAGGCACCGGCCTGCGAGGTAGAGGAAAAGCAAAGAGGACGCGGACAAACACGCGGCCAGTGTAAATATGCGCGCATAATTTCCGCTATCTAGCGGCGCGATCAAATTGCGTCAACCGGCAGGTAGGGTGGGAGAGTCATGCACGCCCTTTGTACAGACCGGGTGTACTTTTTTTTTGCTCTGCGTGCGAGTTGTTTGCTTTGTTTTACGGGGCCGAGGAGACGATGGGTTGGAACTTGATGAAGTGCGCTCGATCGATTGGAGCTCGTTTGTACGGGGATGTAGGCTTGGAAGGCTTTTTGGGGTAGGTGAGGGTGCCAAGTGATGGGGTTTTTCAAGAAAATTCACTGTTGCATGGGAAAGAAAATGGTTGACACTATCAAGAATTTGTTGCAAAAATACTCGCCAACCTCCTCTATTATTGTAAATAATTAGTTGGTTAAAACCTTGTTAAAGGAAATCTCTTTGCACGTAAGAGGTATTTTCAATATTTTTACAATATTAATGCAATTTTGCTGTGATATTCATTTCTGCATGAAAAGTAAAGAACTGCAGGCTCAAAAGAATTATTAAATTATTAAACTTTGATATTTGAAATAATAATACTCTTACATGTTTTTAAATTATAGTTAGCCAATGCTTTTGAAAAGAATTCATTAATACTGTCGCTAAATTAGTATGAAATTAATGACTTTAAGTGGGAAGCACGTCAGTTAGTGGCTACATCATTATTTAATGAGATCCAATCCTAAATGTAGTTCTAGTAACTACTTTCATTAGTTAAGTTAAGAGAATAATGCATTAGACAACAGGTGTAAGGCTTTAT
This sequence comes from Ormyrus pomaceus, assembly GCA_900474385.1. Lineage (NCBI taxonomy): Eukaryota > Metazoa > Arthropoda > Insecta > Hymenoptera > Ormyridae > Ormyrus > Ormyrus pomaceus. The sequence goes on from UCOM01000094.1 coordinate 45,570, forward strand.
TAAAAATGAATGAACTTTGCACCTTTATCTACTCAAGCCAATTTTGTTGCAAACGTTTGAAGAACTGAATTGCAGCTAAAAAATAAAAAAAACTCATTGATTTTTGTTAAATTCAGCCATTTACGAGTGTTACAAGTAAAGTACAAACTTTCAAGCACATGCATCCAATCGACCAAAATTTGAAACTTCATCCCCGAACCCCTAACAAGTCGGCGAGTGCAACAAACATCGAATTTTTCAGCGGAACAATCGCCGAAGCCAGCTGCTCCGAAAAAGCTGGTAACTTTTTTTATCGGCATAACAGGGCTCTCTCCACCACCATTTGTCAGCATCGACGTTTAGAGCGCATCGCGGAGGCTCGCGTGCGGCGTACACAATTTGGGCGTATCCTAGACGCAAGTTGTATCAATAACGGCGTGACAGCTCCGCGGCGAGGCCTTTTTTCTTCCGCGTCATGCATAGTAACAGATTGCGTAGGCCGAATTAATCATGGCTCGCGCCTTTTTTCGTGCCGCTTCCGCGTAGAGCGCTGCTCGAATTCTTGCAGCCTGTAATTTTTTTATCGTTTGTTTATCGGGGCTGCTTGAGCATCGAGCTGATTGCAGATTTGGAGGTGGAAAAGTTTTTTGGGTGGCAGGATTTGATGGGTAAAATGGCGTTGCTGAATAAAGCTATTGAGAAACTAGAATATTAATAAAACCAAATTTGCACTTGACATTGATGCATCTATAAAAGATAATTATGATATATTGATTATTTCATCAACGACACGATTATCATACATTTTTTATTAGTCACTTTATTAAAAGCTTATGTGAAATACATTCAGATTCTACATATTAAAATATGTATGACAGTTACTGCCATAAACTTATTTTTCGTCTAGAATAAGCTCAAATAAATGAATAAAAGAATCAATATTACAATTCAATACTATAAAAAGATAATCTTAGCCTCATAAATATCTTTTCCCATTCAATTACTGGCGTACAAAAAAAATATTCAATTTGATAAATGAAATCAAGATTAATGAAACTGATGTTAGCTGTAATTCTTTTTTATCAACGCACCCAACAAAATTCTTTACAAAAAACACGCTACACCTCACATTACCCAATCCTTCGATTTCCAACAAGCATATTTGTCCAGACGCCACCTGTAACTTTTCATTCAATACCAACACTTTCCTCGCAGCCGCTAATCACAAAATAATCTTCCAAACCTCCTTCGCAATCTTTGAAAAAGCCCGAACGGAGTTGATTACATCGACGCACCGCATCAGAAAGCAATCTGGCATCGTTAGAGAGCCGCCCAAAGGTATTTCTCAACACCTACGAACCTTAATAACCGTTTAATCACCTGTCAAGCTCTTAAAACTGGGATATATCCCAAACAGTCCAAGGCTGAAAAATCCGAGCATGCAAGTTTCTTCCTTTCCGAGATCCCGAGAGAGAGAGAGAGAGAGGGGGGGGGGGACTATTAAGGCCGACAATGCAGAGTTTCGCCGCAAGATGACGAGGATACATCGAGTGGACTCTCTTTGTCTTTTCCTGCCGGCGAGAGGACACTTGTCAACGTCTTCTTCTTCTTGGAGTTTTTACTTTCCCTGTTTTGTCGCGGTCGCCATTGTCAGGGTTATGTCGCCGCGGAAGTTGAGCAAGTTTATGTGCTTCTTTGAGAGGAGAGGAAGATGTCGCTGACTTTTTCGATGCGTGAAAGGCGTCTGCTTTTTGTTATACTCTTTTTAGTGGGGATGAAAGTTTTTTAGGTTAGGCTCGGTGAAGGCTTTGTGGTTCGCGCGTGATTTTATTTTAATTGCAAAATCGCTCTTAAAATAAACAACAGCTAACAATTTATCAAAGCAAAATAATCTACTTTACTCGATTTTTAAAATCCTCCAATAAAGATTTACCTGCATTATAATCGTCAGTGATAAATTTGGCCCCAGAAACTGTTTCTCCAACTAAATTTTCACATTCTAAGTTTTCAGTAGAAAGCCCCTACCGAAGCTTGAAACCAAGGTTCACATAAAACCGCCTTAAATAAACAACAGCTCGGCAAATATTTATCGGGCTCAGCCATTAAATTTCCAAAGCAAAGCGGCAACCCGCATAAGGCAAAGGCCCCGAAAGAAAAGGCATTGAGCAGCTGGGCAAAAAAAGCCAGCTCTCCTCTGTTATCCTCGCAGCGGAGCGTAAAATTATTTAAATTCTCGGCGACTCAATGGTCGTCGGACAAATGGCCCGTAATCACAATAATCTAAGCACCTTGTAAAGCGGCTCGCGTCGCAATTATTGCAAGAACAGCTCGGTCCTCGTCTTTTCAGCAAAAAGCGCGATTCTTATCCTCGGGATATTTTGCGCGCGACGCCTTACTTTCTCGCGGCTAATCGACCGTTTTACCCAGTCCAAATGCATCGGCTGCCTGACAATGAGAAAGACGCTTTTGATAATTTCGATGAGTGGTACTGCGAGGAGATGAAAAGCGTTATTATGTCATTTGCTTTATTGCTGTTTTATGAAAAAGTTGATTGGCTAAATTGTTTGTTATGAGTTTTCTCAGGAAGGTATAATAATTGGAAAAAAAATCGAGCGTCTTAAAAGCCGACGTAATCCATCAATACACATTGCTGGCTTTTAAAAACGTGCGATAGTAAATGTGGTTTTACTATAATTTTAACACTTTTTATATCTACATGTTATCGACAAAACATTCACGAAAGCCTCTATGAATCCGCGTTTCCTACAAATTGGCATAACGGCTCGGAAAGCAACGATCGAGTCAGTCCCCTCTCCCCAACTAATTAATCAACGCAAGCTCCAGTGCCTCAGATTCGCAACTCCTCCGCCGCGGCGGAACTGTAAACTCCAGGTGACTAATCACCTTCCAGGCGAAACCAGTTCGACCGGCGAAATTAATTCCCGGCGATTAGTACTACTTTTCCAGGGCGGGCAGAAGTAAAGCAGCGTTTCTGGGTCGCGCGGCGCGCTCTCGTCCTTAGGGCAGACACCGCGCGGTTCCGGTTTTACGAGCGACGAGCGCGACACATAATACGAGCACGAGGAGGAGGGAAAGTGACGATGGACTGGATTAGGGAGACTTGCTTTCTAAGTCTCGAGGAGTGGAATTTCAGTCGAAGATGGCAATTTTTCTGCTCGAGAAGGGCCGGTAGACTCCGCTTCAGTGGATACGGAATACGTTCGCTCGGTTTTTCAGCCGATAATTTCCGAGATCGGCGATAGATCAACGATAAGAGCAGGTTCGTAATTCAATTATAATACTTCTGGAAGTACAAATTATTATGCGCAATTAAGCCGCCATTTCAATAACAAGATTATTAAACAGTTAATTCGGTTACGCGCGGCGTTAAGATAAACAGATGGACTAGAAAATGCAAATGCGGGGGAATAATTTTTCGTTCCAAAGCAAACAGAGCGGGAAAAATCGAGAAAACTGGATTATTACGGACGAGTCGGGTGCCTACGGAGTGGAAGCGAAGTTTCCAAGAAATTAGCTTAATACACCGCCGACAGCAGACCCTTTTCTCTCATCGGCCTATACCTGATTAAGTTCTCTCCTACTGGAAGTGCTCTCCTACTGAAAGTTTTTCCAAGGCCGTCTTCTAATAATTGATTCATTTTCTATTCGATACTTTTGTATCAGTAGTGGTTTTGATTACTTCCTCATTACGTATATAGATAATAAAATCGTAAAATATTGCATATAATTTATTCTTCAAAATTAAAAACTTAACTTATTTTGCTACAAATATCACTCGCAAGAGGTGAAAAACATTTATTTCGGTAAATAAAAATACCGATAATTACGCAGCAACAACCGCTCTAATTAAAGCACAATTCGTTACTTCACCATCCATCCCGCCGAAGAAAGAAAAGCAGCAGCTGCAAGTCAATCCGCAACGAAACAAGCATTTCTCTCCGCGAAACAGCGACTCATTGCCTTCCTCGTCTCCTTCCGTATCTAATAACGCGTTTCGAATGAAGTTGTAGCTCTCGGCGAGCGCTGGCTAATAATAAAATCCTTTACACGTTGCCGACTGCGTGTCGATTGGCCCCGCGCCGCATAAAGAATCCGCCGGGGAGAGAAAGTGATACCGCTCGAGCTGCATTTAATGCAATTTTCTTCTAGAATTACGGAGCCCCCCGTAAAAATCGAGAGCAGACCGACACCGCAAAGGAGGAGGGAGCTACGTCGATGTGTGAACGCGCTTTTGCTTTGGCTGTGAGTGTGCAAGTTTTGTACCGAGATGATTGTGTTTTTTTATGGCTCGTGTTTGAGCTGTAAATTATCGGAGGAACGGTAGAGTTTTTTAGATTGGAGAATCACGTTAATAGTGTACGAAAGTGTTTTAAAGCAGAAAAACAATATTCTATAACAAACAATGTTTAAATAATGTATATGGTAGAATTAAATTTTATCAATACATTTAAATAAAAAAAGACACTTTTGCTTGAACAACGAAATCTTAAAAATAACCCAGACTTTCCACTTTCAGAAATTTATGAAAACTCTCGACTGGCGAGCAACGCAAAGAAAATAAAGCGCAATGCATTAATGCAGAATCAAACTCACCTCAAGCTGCACGCCAAAGAGATCTCGCGACCTTCCGGGTCTCGGCGCATCCGACTCTTGCATTTCGTTTCCACGCTCGACGAGACCCATTGCCAATCTTTAAAATCCTGAAACTGAAAAACAAAGCGAGCATTAACATCGGAAGCGTCTCAATATTTAAATACCGAATTCACGCGGGGGGGATCGGCTCGGCTTTCGGTGCATTAAACTCTTACTTCTCTAACCTTTTTTAAAACCGTTTTTCTCCTGTTATCGCCGGTTATTTTTATTAGCGATCGGAGAACGTTTTAGAAGGATGATAAAACTTGGATTTATAAGCGTTTTTAGTTTGAAATGAAAGTTTATGAAAATTGACTAATTTTCTAGTGGGTAAGAAAACTGTTATTGTAAATTATTCTTTCGTTATAAAACTAAAATTAAGTGTTATTATTTCGTGAACTTTCATCGATACTGTGAGCCGTTAATCCATTTCGCAAAAAAAAAAGAAAGAAAAAAGATAGAAAAATTAACCATTCTAGAAGAATAAATAAAAAGAAAGCAGTCTTAAGTTATTCAAGAAAAAAGATGCTTAGAAAAGTAACTTGAGCCTAAACTGGATCATACCAGCAGAAAGCATAGAAAATTACATAATTATGATGCCGGAGCTTTATGCGTCATTTAATATTGTATCTAGGTAATTAAATCGCGCACACTGCACTTGTTTTAAGAACGGCATTCACTGCCTCGGTATATAAATTGAGGAAGACCAGAGTAAAGGATCCGTGACAAAAATTATAAAGGAATGAACGATCTTTTACAATGTTTAGGAAGCTTATAAACGTAGGTTGACTTGGGATTGATGATGTAAGTGGATCTGTTATTTAAAACGTGATTAATTTTTTTTAAAGTTATAAGTTCGCTAAAAGGATAAATGAATTATTCAAACTGCGTTTACTCTTTAACAGGAAATGCGGCTATTAAATCGGTGAATTGAAGTTTTGAAAGGTAAAAGTTATATAACTAAGCATTATTGTAATATATACTGGTACATTTGATCGACATATAAATTTTATAGATTGTATTTGAAAATCTTTAATCAAGGGCCAAGGTGCTCTTTGAAACTGATGGTACTCATAATTTCATGAAAAACTTACAGTATTTTTATAAACCACTACTTAAATTGAACACATATTTTAACCAATTTGTTCATCATTATACATGCCTCAATCGAAATTCCAACCTCAATTCCAACCTTAACTTTCCTCTCAAAACCATAACAAACCAACAAATCAAATCATCGCCATCTCCCCAAAGCAGCAAACCTAACAGTAAACTTCGCAGCAGCCTTCACCGCTCATTCATCCGGGAGATCCCCCGGGCAGGTGTAAAGAATCAACCAGCAGCGAGTTAAAAAAAAAAGACACGATCCGCAGACTAATTTTCTGTCAATGCTCTTAATTACGCAATTCCATGCAGCGGCGAGGCACATCTCTCAGCTATATCTCGCGTGAGTGTTCCGAACAATGGCTGCGGGGTGCTTGCCATTATGCGCGCGCATACCGTTATGGCGCACGGGGCTAAAGAGATTGCGCGGCAGCTAATTATTTATAATTAATCGCTGCCCGCTACCGGTGGGAGAGTTTTTTCTCTCTGCCGGTGGCTCTCTTTTCGAGTCAGGATTTTCATTCTGTTTTCGAAAGAGAGAGAGAGAGGAGCCGCAGGAGGAGGAGAGGCGCGCGGTGCTTGATTTATGGCTTTCTGCAAATTTTCGCGAGGAAAACGGGCAGGTTAGGAGTGATGAATGAGCTGCTTTGAAATTTTAAGGAGCTCCGCGGAGGGAAAGATTAAGGGGCTTTTATGTAGTCGAAGTGAGGATAGTTTATTATCTTTTTCGCGCCAATGGAGATGGCTTGATTTTGTGGCACTTTTTGAGAAAAGGCTGAAATAAGTTGAACTGCACCTCTCAACGTATTGCAAGTATAGGTCTCCTTTAAAAAATTGATTTTAAAGTCTTCATGCAGATTTTCCTAATTTCGAATTCACTTATATTCGGTTCTTATCTCTTCGTATATCACTTGGCATTATCTATAATGATTCTCATTCCTACTTTTATCTGCATCAGGTGCGACCAAGGCAAGCTCTGCAGATTTTACAATAGGCGAGCCTGTTTAAATAACCTTCTATCTAAATTTTAATTTTCACATTCTCCATCCATAAATTCAAGACTTCCAGATTACCGCTGTATAAATTACATGAAAATTTTCACTCCTAAAATGAATTTCGTTTAATAATAATTAAGCAATGATATAATCTCAAGGATATCGCAATAAAATATAGAGAAATGCATAAAGCCAAACTTCAAATATGACGAATATTATAAAGGATATTGTGAAGGTAAAAAAATTTTTAATTTTCACTTCACCTCGCTTCACTATATCCAAATCGCCGAATAACAGCACATCTTATTAAAACTCTAACATAATTAAGTCCGAAAAAAACTAGCGAACCCAAGCAAAAGCCATCCATTCAGCAGCTTGCCAACAACATACTTCCCTCTCGCAATTTAATTAAAGTCAAGCTCGGCCGTAGGAAAAGGGAAGAAGAAAGCTGAAAAGCAAGACCCCCAGAAAAAGGAGAAAAAATTCTCGAGATAAGATCTTCCAGGCGCCCTAAACAATCGCGTTCGCACAAACACACACACACACACGTGCACAGACACGAGGCGACGTTAAAGGTTCAATTCCGCTCGTGGCCGCGAGAGATTCTATCGTTCGATCGGCAATAAAGTACCTGCGTCAAAGATAACGGTTTCGCGGCTTTTCATTGTACAATGCCACATTGTGCTCGTGCGATTCCGTAATACAGAAAGCAAGGAGAAGAGAGAGAGGCGCGAGAATAGGAAGATAGGAGAAAAAGCGCGGAGAGAAATGCGAGAGCCGCGCGCGTGTTCTCAGCGTGAAAATCTTTTGCAGCTTTTTTCGCGAGCGCACTGCACAGCCTTGTTTACGCTGAGCTGTAAAAATGCTAGGAGCCGGGCTCCGATGCGAATGATTTAGCGGCTCGTTATACTCGGCGACGCCGGAAAAGTAACGAGAGGAGCTGCAGCGCTTCGCTTTATGGGTTGCAGGTGGCACTATGCGATCGGATCTTCCAGTTAGGCGCGGGTTGATTTTCCGACGGTTTTAGTGCTCCGGGTTTCGAACTTTTTAAAATCGATGCATTTTGTTAAAAAATATTTTATTCGATAGGTATACTTTACGAAACTGATTTAAAATGCATTTACAGTTTAGCGGAAGCGGGATGGTCGAGAGAAATTAAGAACAAGGACGAACAAAGCAGGAGGGCTTTGAAACATCAGCGATTCCGAGACAAATTAGTTAAAGATAAATGGGATCTATTAACATTCATATTAATATCCATCAACAAAGTAATCCACGCCCTTTTGAAAAAAAAGACTATTCTCGAATCCACGATATATCGATTCTCTCACTAATCCACCCGGCTGCCCTCGCAATAAAAAGCGGCTTTTCATCCCGAGACAAAGGCTCCTCGAAGCGAGGCGCGAATCTCTCGATACCTCGCGCAATTATCCGGGAGGGGGGCACCTCTCGATCGCGCACAAAAATCGAGACGCATCGCGCGCGACGAAAAAAACAATGGAAGCTCGCCTCGCGCCCTTGACTTGCCAAGGCCGGGGAGCGGCGCATCCGCCGCTTTCTCAAAGGGTCAAGGACGCGCGAGGCATTTTTCAAACGATCGCCGCGAACGATTGATTGCGAGATCGGCGGGTTGAGGCGCCGCCGGATAATTGTGATGCGCGCGAGTTTGCCGAGCTAAGGTGTACACGTCCCTGCTGAAAAGGGGAGGTGGTGGTCGTTGATTTTCTTTTGAGATTCCTTTTGAGTGTTTCTAAAGTTTTGGGGCATATTTACAATGATATATTTTTAGTATGAAAAATGATTGCTCTTTAATTCCAAAATTATTAACCATCCCCCGAAATAAATATTTCTCTATGAGAAAGCAAAAGGGTAAAATTATTTCGGCACCGTTCGAGCGGATTGCAGTGTCCGCAAGTCCGGCACGGTAGATCCCCAATCCGTAAGCTCTTTTCATTCGGAATCCGATAAGAAAAACGCTCGACGCACATGAGCGCACCGTTACGACAACTCGATAAGCCTCGCCCCCCCTATCGCTGAGATAAAAGCCTGGCTGAGATATAGATATGCAACGAGGACTCTTAAATCTGGAGTATTCTAGAGCGGTCGGGTACGCTTAGCAGTGCTGCTTGTTTCTAGTTTCAAAGTGGACATGCTTGCGGAATTGTTCTGCTTGGATTTCAGTGATGATAATTGCGGAAATAGAATTAAGGCCCTGTCGATAATGAATTTTCTCAAAGTCAAATGAATTCCTTGGCAGGACGGTGCATTTATTTTATTTTACCTTTTTTTTCAAGCATTGTTTAAGAAGTTGAATAGACTTAAAGAGCTGCACGAAACAATGGCATTTGAAAAAGAGTCCTGTTTCTTAAAACTTCTTCAGAAAATAAAAATATTTAAAAAAAAAAAGTAAATAACCAAATGAGAGCCATTCTCTCGACGTCTCATTCACCGAACTGAATCCAGCTCGACCATTTCGAAAAATCCCACTTTCCGCACAAAGCGCTAAAAAAAGTGTACGCACCGCATGAAGAACCCCCCGCGTCTCCCTGGCGGGCGATCGATAGTCCAGCATAAAAAAGGAGCCCACGCAGGCTCCAATCATCCGGCGAAACTCGGCTGGCAATTTCCGCTCTCGCCAGAGAAAGAGAGAGAGAGCTCGGAGATTTCCTCGCGAACGGCGCTTTATAACGATCGGTATCGCGCCGCCGCCGCCGCCGCCGCCGCCGCCGCCACCGTGGTTGTATCCCGTTAAGAGCGAGCGTGTACTCCTCCGCGCGTACGAGTGCACGCGAGCTCTTCCGCGATGCGCCGCGAGGAGAGCATTTTTCGCGAGATGCGACGCCGAGATTTTCGAGTGAAAGGGTTATTAGGAGGCTGGGATTTGAGAGGGTAAGCCGCTTAGCGAGCTTTTACGTATACGAAAGAGTCGGTAATGCCGAGAGTTTTACGTTTGAGGAAGGAAGCAGGTTGCTTTGGCGGATAAGAAGGGTTGGGGAAGATTCATCTGTTGCGCGGCGTCTTCACGGGGATTTTTACGTGAATTCAATTTAATTGTGTTATTGATTGACTATTATTCTGTTCAAATTTTTTATGGATTAAAAACTCCCTGGAGAACGCCTTGGATATTTTCTTCAATTAAACAAAATGCAGAATAATTTGCAATTTATCGATCTAGGCGTGAACCAAGACTGTTTAGCACCAAAATCACTAACCAATCCCTCCCTAAAATCGCCTAAAAATTCCAAAATTCAACCCAGCCACGCCGTATAAGCAGAACCTTAGCCGCGCGGCGCCAGCGAAACAGCGGCGGAAAACACGGCCCTCGCAATCGCCTCCGCGCATCTCGTAATTGCAGACGCACGCGTGCCAGCTCGCACGTGAACCAGACGCGCTCCGTTAGGCCTAGCTGCGCCTCGCGCGCGCGATGGCGAATTCATCGATCGACTACAAGCGCCGACCGCCGGGGCGAGATGTGCGCACGCGGGGCATTTTAATTGCCGGCGAGATTTTGCCCTGATCGTTGCGGGCTGCACACTCTTTGGGAAATAGTTGGCGGGGGCAACAATTGGGATTGTTACGACAGAGGTGTAGTTCGGTTTTTTAGGATGGGCAATTCGGCTAGGAATTTTAAAAATGGTTTTAATATAGATTGCAGTTGATGATAAAATCCTTCAAAACATATTACACAAAGATACTTTCATTTGTCCTGCAAAAGACGAAAAAAAAAACAGAATATTACTTTCGATCTTCCAAATAAACAACCTAAAACGCCTACAGAGAGCTCAGCCAGACACCAGGCGAAGAAGCAGAAACGACCACCGGCGTCATCGACCGCGTGCACACATAAGCACGCCGCGGCTGGAAGCAGAGAGAATCACTCGCTCGCGGAGCCCTTGACGCGCCATCGGCCGTTAATTATTATCTTATACGCCGCGACCGATTTTCACCGAGTCTTTCACCCTCGCTCGGAGAGACATACTCCATGGGAAAACGAGATCGCGGCGAGCAAATGACCGCTGGATCCCGGGTAATCGTTGCCGACGTTACGTCGGAGAGGAGAGAGATTCGAGTTTGTGCAACCTGCTGATGAGCTGCAGTGCCTTTAAGGAGCGGGGATTATTTTGTCGTTAAGGTGTAGATTGCGCCGCGGGATCGCTTGGAAGGTATGGGACGATCGTGGATTTGATTTGCGAGTTTGATAATCGCTTGCGTTTAGAGACGGGTTGAGTGGGAACGTTGGAGAATTATTAATTTTGAATGGCTTTCAATTATTACGTATCGACGTAATTGTGGAAAACGATAGGTAGGAAGCGCGACGGCTAATTAGCGTCTATCAAAGGAGAAAACTGAATGGTGGAGAAATATATTGCCGCAATGCAGTCGTTAACAAAATTGAAGGTATTTATTTGTTTATTCTTTGAAATTTTGATGAAAGTATCTAAAATTCAATTGCTTAATTATAAAAATTCATAATCATCATTATATGTATTGATAAAAATAATATATATATTTTAATCACAGACTGAAAATCTTTCAATAATGATTACTATAAAAAATTTTCTAAAAAAAGCAAAAAGTCGCAAACTCGGAACTCAAAGCAACAATGCTCCTCCACCCCCGCAATCGAGGTAAACACTCGAACGGTCCTCCGTAAAAGCCCTCGCATCCCGCAAATCGACATCGTTTTCCCAGCGGCTCCCACACGGCAAAAAGAGACTCGTCGGACGTTGCGAGAAATTGCGGCGCGCGCGCGAGTCCGGTCATTGATTTCCGCGTCTGGCGGCTCTCTAAAGACGTACGTGCCGAGCCGGACTGCCGGTGTATATAAGGCCTAAGAAGAAAACCGCTAGTCGATGTGGGTCGCCGCTTTTTTCCCCCGACTTTTTTTTTTCAACGCCATATCATGCATACGCAAACGAGCGGCCGGGCAGCTTTGTTTTGCGCGGAAATTAATAGTAGCTTTTTTGCGAAGAGGAAAAGTCGTTTTTTCGAAAGGAGAACCGCGGAACGAGTGCGGTTTCGTATTTACTTTGGATGCGAGGATTCGCGACCTGGTAGAGAGGAGGTAAGTTTTAGGATCGAAGCGATCTAAAACTTGACTATTTTTATGGAATAAACGAAAGATTAATAAGATATTTTTTTTAAATACAAAATACTGTTTAAACAAAGTTTCTCGTGTGTTGAAAAAGTTCTTGGAAGACTAGCGAGTAAATATTTAAAGCAACGTGTAACTCTTGAATTTTGAAATAATGCAAATTTTCAGCGCACACTTTTACGTCCAAATCATGCGCCGCGCTTTTTTGCAAAAGGACGTAAAGTAATGTCGCGTAATATCTCTCGTAAACCAGTTGTTTGCGCTCGAACAATTCGGCCAAAATTTACGGCAGTCCAAAAGCTAAACTTTTCCCCCAACGAGAGAAAGTCCCCTCGCGGCAGTCGAAAAAAAGAGAGCCCAAAAATTATAAAGTTCCAAAAGCGAAAAAAGCAAAAAGCCGCGTGGCGACGAGAGAATTTCGCGGTAAACACGCCGGTAAATTTCCTCGCGAATTTCAGGGCTCCGCGCGGCTCCGTGTTTGCCAGCCCCGCGACGACGAAAGAAGGAAAACATCGCGCGCATGACGCAACTACGCTGCAGTTACTGTGTAACTAAGTAATTTCCTCGCGCGGCGGGCAATACTCTCGGCGAGCGACGGCTCCGCGGCGAGTGTGTGTGTGTGCTTTTACCGAGCTTTCTTCGAAAATTGTTTGCCCGACTCGGATTTCCATTTTTCTCGTTGCGGCGCGACTCGTGTCCCGTTTGAGCTTGCAGCTTGCGCTGCTCGAAGCGATCGATGGCCTTTTTTTGTTTTTAGAGGAGCTTCCGGGAAGGGGATGATGGAATGCTCCTTTATTTTTTGGGATTGGTGTTTGAGAGTTGTAGTAATTAATAATGAAAAGGATGTATATAACTTTAGGAGAGGAACGATGATATTTTAACATACATTTTTATTCTCAGAAACGTATACTAGAAAGTATATAGTTTGTCGATACATTGTTTGCTTATTAGAATTGATTTTTCATTTTCAAAATGACTACCTGGAATCTAGTTTGAAACAATTTTCTGTAATAACGTACAATTTAAAGCAACTCATTGACACTCATCGACCTGAAAGTTTTCAAATATCTATTTAACTTCGTTTTAGCGTATTGAGGTGAAATGGAAGTAATTTTCTTCCTAAAAAAGAAACTGGATCAAATGCGACAATTACAAGGTTTTACACAAGAACGTGTATTTCAAAGAAAAAATAAGCACACAGCCTTCTCTGAAAAAAAATTAATCAATGTTAAGTCTATTGTATTTTGTTTCTAAGTAAAAATAAAAGAATAATACTGACAGAATCTTATGCAAAAGAAATGAACAGAAGCAAGCTTATACGAAGCTTTTGTGTGGAATATTATCTTATTACTTTATCATGTCCATATGAAAATCTATAAAAACATAATTTTTAAATCACTCCAACGTTAGTCCCATATTTTACCCCCAAGTCGTTTCCCTTACAAATCTTCGATAAAAAAGCAAAGCAATATCGCCCGATAAATTACCGCCAAAGCAGTAAACTTCCCCACGGCGCCGTGTTCCATTATTTACACTCTAATCCAGCCCGCCGATCGCCTCGCGCCTTTATCGCATCTTCGCGCTTCGCCTGATTAGCGAATTTTTACGACTCCCCGCATCGCCGCGATCGACGCGTAACCACTCGTAAATCCCCCCGTCATCGATCGGGGTCCGAATCCTTATTGGCCGGCTCGGCTGAATTGGAGAAGAAACCGATCGGCGCGCAGAGAAGTGGGTCAGTGTGGCGGTCGAGAAAGTGACGGAGGAAAGGAACTCCTTGACCCAGACCGTATGACGATTCGCCGGGGATACATTTTCGATTGCGTCTCCCAGGTGTGGGAGATGAGTCAAATGGAAATGCGGGTTTAATAACCTTTTCGGAGGAACGAGTTTTTGGAGCTGCGTGGGATAATGGATTCTTTTGGTGCGGAAACGGGACTGTCGCTTGGATTAACGAGCGATTGAAAGAGATGTCTTTTTAATTAATTGTAGGATTAGAGAACGGTTCGATTCAATTATTCAATTCGGCAATTTGATTTATTTGATCATCAGCGTGTAGATTATTAATTACTTGTTAAGATAGAGAACTTTTCGCAACGATTTACAAAATTACACTAAATAGAAAGACGTTGGCGGTGATTCACGTGAAGCTGTAAAAGTTCAAAAACTTACAAATTAAAAATACTATAAAGATTTTACTTTGATCATCTTCTACTCATAGTACCGATTTTCGTACATCAAAATTGCCAGCTATAAAACCCAATTTTAAAGAATTCAATAAAAAAAACTAATTTAAAAAGCAAAAAAAAAAGAGCACATAATCCTAATGTGCAATCCCGTAAAAAGTAGCCGCGGAGGATCAGCGTTTTCTCCGGCAATTAGCCCTATCACCGCTAATATTGCTTAACATATTTATTACGTACACTTGATAGGGCACTAAACCGTCGCTATCTCAGCAGCCTCGTTAAAGCGGACTGCGGGTAATTCGTTTCATTACCGCTTCCAGTATATCAGAAAACACATCCTCCCCGCGAGGCCCTATCAAAATTCATGACCCGCGGAGTTCTCGAACCTAGAAAAACACACTCCCGCCTTTTGCATCTCCTCCGCGCTGTAAAAACAGAGATCGGATGATTTAATGAGCGCCGAGTACAGTTACGGGGGGAGGGAGGAGGAGAAAAAAAATGGACTGCGGCAGTTTCGTTATGAAATTCTGCCGCATCGCAAAACCCGGTATTGACCTTCTTGGCCCGGGGAACCCGACACACAATCGCCAGGTGGATTCGAGAACTTGATTTATGGAGGTGTTTAATTGCGAATGATGAGACCAGCTGTTATCGGGACTGGCGGGTCCTTGTTTATTGTCGGGGTTTTATGAGATATTTTACTACTGCTGGTTGCGATGTGCCGAATTTAGGGAGATGCATTGATGAGCTGGCTGAAATGCCTTTAGGTAACTGTCTGGCTTGTATTGAAAGTGTCAGTTGCAATGAACTTATTTTATTGCTCCTTTTATTTTGTTGCTATGTTGATGCTCCGAACATTTTATTTTATATAAAGACGTGTTTAATCGATATTTGTAATGTTTACATCATGACGAAATGAAAGTTAACTGCAAAATGTATACACTTTAGGCCGATAATTAGTAAAACTTTTTTAATTAAAAACTTTTATCTCGTATACGAAACACAATAATTCCATTAAATTTTTTTTTTTTTTTTTTCATAGATAACTAATCCCTTCCATTAACCAAATTAATTAAAAAATAATTAAAACCTCCATAAATATTAAGATACCCATCTAGAACAGCGCTCTTCCTCGGCAAAAGCAATTTTCCCATCGCGTACAATTAATCCATCGACACCCATTTTCCTCGAGCAGGCAGCCAGCGGAAAGAAATACGACGAATCGGTAATTAGACGCGCCGAATCGCATAAGACGTTATTCACCGAGACTTCCTCTCCTTTACGACTCTTAAAACTCGGAATAGCTCTGTTATGCATATATACAGAAGCTAACCGAACGGAATGTTCCAGCTTGGCACGATTTCGGCTGCTTTTTTTCTGCCTCGTGCGAAACCGATCGAGATACAGAGCGAATGTAAAATTAGTTCTTCACGCGAGAGAACGTTTAGCGGTACGAAAATCGACGTTTCCTAGTTGTAATGCGATTGTCGAGTTATGTAAAAGCAGGGAAGACAAGTGCCGGGTTTTAGTGGCTCTCTCGAGGTAGGAATATACGAGAGACGGCAACTATTTTGCTGTATTTTAGCTTAATGTTTGCTAGTAAAAGTATAATGATTGTCCTGGTTGCTCGTATTTTTTTTTTATTTTACAGTGCATGTGAGGCAATAAATAATTTTCGTTTTTATTATTTTACGTAACAAAAGTCCGGAGTTTTATTAATTTCTCTTACGTCATGCGATCTTATGCAAAATGCTCGTTTGGATTTTTTTCGCAACCCATTCTGAATACTAAAATCTTTTATTCTATAAATTTCAAGTCTGGAGCAAATGAACTTAATTGCAATTCCTCAACGTATCTAATTAAATGCCAAATTGTCATTAACCACGTCTTGCTTCTATTAAATGAAACTTAACATTTAAAAAAATTTGTCATCAATATATTACATTATAAATAAAAGTTACGTAAAAAGTAACTTTTCATCAATGAAATTTAACATATTACAAATGAACAATTATTTAACAACACTGCAACCTAACGAAATTAAATGCCACTACCATAAAAATGGCACATAACACCTCAACAATTACCAATCAGCGCGGATCTCAGAAAAACTCGTCGAAAACAATGCAACCGAGAAAGAGCATTAAAAGCCGATTCTCTCTCTCTCTCTTCCCCATCGAGAAAAAAAAAGGAACAATTAAATCGCAAGAATGAAAAGAGGCTCGAGCGTGAGAAATCCCGAAGATCTCTCTCCCCGACCTTGTCAATGTGCGCGCAAGTGAATAAACTCTCGGTGTGCCGGCAGTCATGCGGCTCGAAGCGCGGCGGCCTTTTCAACTCCGATGCATGCAGCGCTTTTCCGCCGCCGGAGGCTTCAACCTACTTTTCCGCGGAAGCTTTCGCGCGGTTTCTTTCCTTCGTTCGAGGGCATTTCAGGAATGGAGCTTTCTATCTGGACGACTGATTGTATACGTATATGCCCCAATGTAGCATGGAGGTGGAGAGGAAGAAAGCAGCTTTAGCGGCGAAGCAGTTTTTAATAAGGGTTTTATTGGTTTATTATGGTTATAAAGACGCCGATTTAATTAGGAGCGTGAAATTAAAGGAAAGAATTCGTTAAAAAAGTTTCTTATCCGAGAATTGATTACTAAGTAAGAATTTATAAATTTAGTGAAAATCATTTGATCTTTGTAGATTAAAAAAAAAATCCAAAACCATTCCTCTTCAATTTTCTTGCGACTAATTTGAAATTTGAAGAAGCTATTTAAAATCCATTAATCGCTCGAAAATCGGCTTCTCAAAACTGAGCCAGTCCCCGAGAAAAGAAAGCTATATCTCCTCTCGCGACACTTTAACTTCACGTCACCTCTCCGAAGCTCTCAAAAGCGCAAAAATCCCCAAAAATAACTCACTCGGTAGCCGCGGCGATCCAAAAATACATTCCCGAATTCACAATGCCCGGAGAGAATTCCCTCGGCCACCGCCAAACTAAGGTCTTTAGCTCGGCGCTCTCGGGCCGATAAATTACCGCGGCGGCGACCGGTGGCCCCGGCCGACGTTTATTATTCGTAATTAGTTATTTATCGCGTCGAGTCCCCCCGCCTCGGCGCGAGTCGTCGTAAAACCGTCCGGCGAGTGCGATTTATTCTCAAATTCGGATTAATTGTTTCTGCTCGCGCTCTCTCTCTCGGCGTGCGATGAAAAATAAGAGGGCCGATCCGATAACGACGAGAGAGAGAGAGAGAGCCGCCGCTGGCGGAAGGTCATTGCGACCCGGATCGATAGGTACATATGTAAATCAAACGCGCGAAATTGGGCCGCACGTTTTGGCTTTGTATATCGAATGCCAATGGAGATAGTGTGGCTTGTCTGCTGGCAGAAATCTGAGCGATTCGCTGTGGGCTTGAATTATGTCGACTTCCTGCTTGCGGAATTTCGAGATAGAGATAGAGAAATACGTTTTTAGTATGTATTGCTGTCGAGTTTCTTATTTTAAAATAGCGGCGAGAACGGGAAGAATCACTAATTTACGCAGTCAAAATGTATAACTAGTTCGTAGAGAAAACTCGGTATTTTTTAAAATAATATGTCGATTCTTGATTACGAAATAATGAATTGGTATGAAAGATTTTACGCTTATAATTATCCTAATAATGATAAGCGCTAAGTTATTACTTATTTAACGAAATACATTATTTATCCAATTAAAATGTTCAAAATCTCGATTCACTTTCCCGAAAGCAAATAAAACCAAGAGGAGCGGCGCGCGAAAACTCTTTAATAAAACGTTTTCACTTAAGAACATAAACTTCAACAATAGTTACTTTCAAACAGAACCTCCGCTCTTCCCAACTTTTATCGCCTTAATGACGCCGCCGTAATGAAAACGAAGCGGTCAGCGTATATAGCCTCTCTGCAAAACTCTCGCCGGCAAACAAAGGTCAGTTATATCTTTTCACTCGAAGAATGCGCACAAAACCGGCGCTGTCCTCTAAGCCAGTATACAATGTGCATTCACTCGAGCCCAATTAATTGAGCAGCACCTGCTTTCCTCTCATTCGCCAAAATACCGCCAGTGAGGACCAGCGAAGGCGCTCGCTTACAATTTTTCGGCCCGAGAACCGGCGAAAAACCTTCTTAATTACGAGCGACGAAAAGTAAATCGGCAAGCTCGGGAATTTCCTTTATTAGGGGATTAAAGCGCGAGTCGTCGCGTCGCCGCGTCGTCGTGGCGCAGCGCCCTGACCTCAAAAGCGGGAGGAGCGCATTAGCCGCGGGAGGGTGCACCGCCGATCGATAGAAAAAGCGCCGACGACCAAAGACACATACGTGTTCCTCTCGCGGACTTACACGTCGGCGCGCTTTTCTCTTGTAGGTCCCCTCTGCAGGCCTGATCGAGGTTGGCACGTGAGCCCGACGATTTCGGCGAGTGGGACCGGGGATCGTTCGATGTTTTTCGTGGAAACTCGGCTGGTATTACTTACCTGAAACAGAAAATTAGGGGGAGATTAGAATTGTTTTGCGTCTTAAGAGGAGTTTTTGGAGTAGGGAATGAAGATAGAATGGGCTGTTGACAAAATTTCTTTGCTTTTATTAATATACTTAAAATAATGTACTTTTCCAAGACTTTGACTCGTTTTCAATCATGTATTTAAAACGTTACGCGCAATTATGTATCATAAAATTGAAGATCTATAATTATTTTTAATGGCATAAATTTAGTACCGCTATATATCTCATTTACATTTTACGAGACGTATTAACGTTCAATTTAAATCGATTATAAAATAATTAATAAATTCTAACTGACGATATTTTCTAGAACGTCGCTAATGTTTTCATGACCCTTCGAAGCAATTACTTTCCTAAGAGTTTTGCCACTAAATGGAATTCAAAATTGCTTTTTTTTCTAGGCATTCTATCCCAAAGTAGAAACAAGTCAAGTCCAGTCAGACGCGTTTGCACGCCAGACATGGACAAGTAGTCGACCGCAATCTCATTCCCAATATCTGTTTTATTTATACCGCACATTTAGAAAACTTGTAAAAATCGTAGCTCGATTTTTTTTCCATAAATTATTAATATATTGATATAAACACGAATGATAAAAGCAAACTACTTCTTCATCAATTTAACGATTAATACTACTTAAATTAGCCCAAAATCTAAATATTTGATGAACCGCTCGCCGAGACGGTCGAGTAAACGGTGCAAAGGGAAAATGTCAAAAACCTGCCGACAAGCCGAGCGGGCCGTTAGCGGCGATCATTGGGGTTCGTCCCGCGTGTTGTACAAGCCGTAAGCCCCCGCCGAACCTCTTCTGCTTGCGCAACTATCGCTGCACGTGTGCGACTTTCCCGTAAGTCGCTTTGGCCGCTTGTGCAAACAAGAGCGACCGCTGCTCCTGCTGCTGTTGCTGCTGGGGGGGCTCCGACGGACGAGTCGTTTAACCGTAAAGCGAGAGCGACACTTGTTGGCGCGCCGAGTGACGAAACGAGCCGCGAGCTCAGCTGCTTTCTTCTCGCGCCGGATCGTCGAGTGTCGCGCGCGTTTTCCGATTCTGTATTTCGGCGCTGAGCGACGGCTTGAGTGGCGAGTCGGCGGTGTTGCTTGAGAGAAAATGTACGTTGGATGGGCGGAGTTTATAGTTTTTAAAGTTGAATTACGAATTTTACATTTTACACCAGCTTATACTTTTACATAACTTTACGAAATATAAAGAGCTCGCGAAAAGCTCTAGAATAACTTAATTGTATAACGTTACGCACAACTTTTCGAATAACTGACCAAAAACAAATGTTTGTTAAAATACAATAGAGCATTAAACTTTGGGTTCACGACCATAGTGCAGGCTGTGGGAAGTACTCTTTTTCGAATTCAAATTCGAATATCAAGTTTATGAAAATGCAGTGTAACGCTTTTTGGATCCTATGGAGTCACACAAAAATCTCATCAGGGCGTATTTGTCCCGTGGAATCAGTGGCAATGCACATTAAAAAATAAAGTTTTCTGTTTAAAAAATCAACAATATATCCCTTAAAGACTCAAAGAAGTTGTCACTTCTATATCTAGCCTCAGTTGCTTTTAAAAAAATTTGGTAAAACTCCAGGATGCTCGACAAAAACAACACAATTCTACTAAAGTAGTTTTTGCACTTAAAAGACGACCTCAAAAACCGAATGATCGATCTACACAACAATCCATCGGCGCAGCAACAATAACGTTATTTATTTTCCCGAGCAAAAAAAAAGTCCGATCGTTGCATTCAGCCCAGAGAAAGCCGGCTGGTATTTAGGACGCAAAACCCGACTCTCTCAATCTAAACATTTGCGCGCGGCAAAAGCTCGCTAAGAAAAAAATCAATAGACCGTCGCTGCACTCCGAATCGACGAATGTTTAGACAGAGAAAAAGCCGAGAAAGCGCAATTTTCGAGGCGAAACGCCTGAAAAGCTTGCGTTTATTCGACTCCGAAAGGAAACTGAACCTTCTTCCGATAATCGAAGAAAGATTTTCTCGACCAGCGCTTTTTTTTTTAATAATTCATAATACGAAATACGGTTTCTCTCTCGCGCCGCATTTCTAAACTTTCAGCGTTCCTCCTGAAGTTTTCACTGCGAAAAATGCGCCTCGGTTCCACCGATTTCACGGAAAAGTTACTTAGCGAATAAATCAAAACGGCCGCGCTCCGTTATAGGTTTCTCCTGATTTTCTACTAAAACTCGAGCGCCGCGGCGAGCGACGAGCGGCGCGTTCAACAGTAGCGAGATCTCACTAAATGTGCGCTCAAACAATGCCGAGAGCGATTAGCTCAGCCTCCTTTTACGTGACTGTTCAAATTCCCGGTTAACGTCCTTTTCAGTTTGCTCGCCTCATTGTTGCTTTTCTACGCCGATTCCTGTAACTTCTAATTGCTACTTTAAACGAGAATTAATTGCGTTGCGCAATTCTGCTCGTATCGTCGTGTTTTCATGTTTCCTGAGAAAGATGGTCATGCAGATAAACAAAAAATTCTTTCTTTTTATAACAAACGTTGGGTAATAAATTTTATTCTTTTAACAAAAATCCGTTGCTTCTCCCCTACATCGCCACTATAAACAACCCCCGACGGCATAAAAAAATAAACGTAAAACCTCCAATCCCCTCAATTACACTGGAAACGCGAAAAGAATGCAGCAGCAGCAGCAGAAGCCCTCGCATCTCTCTTTCAGCAGCGGTCATAAACATCCATCTCCGTTAGTGGGCTCACTCTCTCTCTCTCTCTCTCTCTCTTCTATCAGCTCTCGGCGGCAGGCGCAATTAAGCCGCGAGGCGCACGAGCCGATTGTCCGATGCACTTTCGCCGAGCACGATGCCGTTTGTCCTGGCCGCTCTCTTCTCTTATTTAATCATGGGAACGCTGATGAGTTCGGGGCTTTCTAAGTTCGCTACTTTCTGCGAGGGTTGGGGGGGGGGGACGATCGTTGGCAGTGGCGAAGGGCCTCGTCTTCGCCTCGCTTTTGGGGCAGCGGGAGTTCGTGATTTCGTTAATGGGTTCGTGCCGTTAATAAGGAAGAGGTGAAACGTTACGAAAATGAGTGCACCGCGCGGAAAGTGGTGGCTTGTTGCTGTGATACATCTAAAGTGTTTGGGTTGCACAATGGTTGAATTCCTGCAGCGGCATTGTATCTTTGGAAAATGGTATCATCTTCTATTTGACGCAATTTCTCTTTCATGTTGGTTAACTAATCGGCGAAAAAAGTTTTTTTTTACATAAGGCATTATATTAAATTTCAGTAAGGCTCGATACTCGTGCAAATGATGTTTAAATGTTTAAGTCAAGATTTTTCAACTTACTGAGAACAATAGTTATAAAATTGAAATAAGTCAATCAGGTCTATGTAAAGTCCAACTTCTATTTAAACAATAGTTGAACTATTTTAATACAACGACTAATGAAAAAGCAAAATTAAAATATGTAAAATGTGTAAAAATGTATGAACTTTAAGAAATATTTTGTAGAACATAATTTAATTAAAAAGATGAAAGATAAA
This sequence comes from Ormyrus pomaceus, assembly GCA_900474385.1. Taxonomy (NCBI): domain Eukaryota; kingdom Metazoa; phylum Arthropoda; class Insecta; order Hymenoptera; family Ormyridae; genus Ormyrus; species Ormyrus pomaceus. The sequence continues at coordinate 67,613 of UCOM01000094.1, forward strand.
AATGTATTTCACAAGAATTAACAGTGACTGACTACTTTAAAAATGTACAAAGTAAATTAACTTGGAGTAAAGTTATTTAAACAGGCAATTTGACTAGAGGATCGAAAGCAGCGTTGCACTCACACAAAACCCTTAATTATGCAACTTTTAATTTTTCTTCTAAAGTTGAAATGGTGTTGAAGTCTCTGGGAAGACAAGAAGAACTTCGAACAAACTTATTTCATTCAAACTCAATCTGACAATTTCACTTTAAGAGTGAAAGAGATAATTAGCTTAATCAATCTACTTCTTGTAAAACAAACACTTTTTTTTGCAACTCAAACTAAGCACAAAAAAGTACAACGATATACTCATGTAAGTAAAAAAAAACAGTTGAACGTCGTAAATAAAGATAAATGTGCAAAGTAGGTTTTAAAGTAAATGATACGACTAAACAAAAACAAAAAGCAGAAAACTTTGTAAGATTTTTATTTACGCTAAAAAGTGATAACCTAACAATATGCTTCTTCTTTATTAACATCCACGTCCAATCAGATTCGAAAGAATAAAAAATGAATCGCACCGCCCGAAAAATCGCCTACGTCGTTACCTCCGAAATCAAAAGCGAAACTCGCTTCTCTACCCGGCAGCGGAATCCCCAGAGCTCACAGAGATACCCAGCTGGGAAGCGGAGAGCTCGAATTTTTTCGCGAGCGGAAGTGGCGCGCGCGCGCAAACAAAGGCCCGAGGCGTTCCGCCGGCCGTATCAGCTGTCTCCTCTCCTCTCTCCCTCCTTTTTTTCATTTAATTTTTTCTTTTTTATGCCGCGACGAGCAGGTGAGCGTCACGCTTCGCGGACCCCACCTAAGCCGACGACGGTTCCTGCCGCTCCGCGCGGAGAGCCTCGTTTTGTGGATATGGAAATCAGGAGGCGATTGTCGACGAAGGCCGAAGTTGTTTTTCGTTTGATTCGGCGCTTTCAGTCTAGCGAAGAGCTAGTTTTTCAGTGGAAAAAATCTAGTTTTTAATTGCGATTTTATAACTTGAATTTAGTCGAGTTAATTGTACGTTAACGCAAGGAGATGAATTAATGAGTGACTCGGTGGCATTCTGCGTGCAATTTGTAGTAAGTACACAATATTATTTAGATATAAAGCAGTAATGTCCCAAATTTTTCTAAACAACTGTTTTCTGTCTACCCTTAATTTTCAGACCAAACCCCATATACCCCACTAAACAAAATTCCCTCCTAAACCCCAGCCAACCCAGCCAGTCGACGTCCGGCGGAATCATTCCAAGTCATTAAACCCCTCACGCGATGCCAACTCCATCCACACAATTAGCCGGCATCTCGCATTAATAAACCAATGAAATTTCACGACATCATTTCAGTGACCCACTGCTCGTGTATCGACGAAGCTCACCGATAAACTCGATTGCGTGATTGCAACCGACCTTCCATGCGCGGCTCCCTCCTAATGCCCGTAATTAGCGGATTACGAGGGCATATGGACGAGGGGGCCGAAAAAAAACCGGGGCCAGCTGGATAATGAGGCCGATTGGAAAGCGAGGATAGTCCTGTTCCAGGGAGGATGTCAAGCCCGGCATATGGCTTCCTCCCCGCTCGCTGATGAATTTTTCAGTTTTTGGGAGTTGGACTATATTGCGGGTGGCGCTGTTTGTGACCTAGTAATATTCTGGGCCTTTGGGGATGTGGGTTAATGTTGAAATGCGAAATTAACGCGTTTGGGAGTACGGGATATAAGCACAAAGAATAATGTATGGAGCAGAAGTGGGTTTGAATTTTGTAATTTCGCAGGATGGCGGTCCGTATTTGGTAAATCTGAGAGATCACTGTGCCACTCGGATTTATAAAGAAACTGAAAATTGAAAGATTCGAACCGGTTTGATCAAAACTCCGTGTAATATAAAATAAATGCCCACCGTTTACTTTTACAAGCGTCTTTAATGTCGCTTATTTATTTTGAAGTACAACCAGTTTAAAAACTCCTATACAACTCAAACTCGTACATTCGTCGTCCAAAAATTTTTCAATTCGCGCATCCACTTTGAAAGTTGCCCTCACATTTTGGTCAGAAGGTCGCACGTGACATTTTACGTGCATTCCAACCGGAATATACACCTTTTTTTAAAACACTCGCTACTCGAATCCGGAAAAATCGAGTGGACATTTTTGAAATTTTTTCAAGCGAAACGGCTTGTTTTACATTGACTGCATCCACAGCCTACCGCGATAATGAGCAATGAAACTTTTAAAAGCAGCATCAGATCGGGAAAGTAAGATAAACGATCGCTTGATTTTTGACACGGGTAAAAGCGCTCGTCCATACATCGGCAGCCGCGCGCGCAAACAGGTAATTACCGCATCCGAAGCCATGCCTGCTGCATCGATTCCTCGATGTGCGCGGGAGAAAAACTCGCCGGTAACCGTGCATAATATATTATATAATCGTGCGCTCTATAGCTTTTGCTGTTATCGTCTATAATTTGCTTCCAGTCGATTTTTTTACTCTTTAGGTCACTGAGATACTTTTCTATATAGGTGTGCATTAAGTGTACGTTTCTGGAAAGTTGATAAGCGAATGGCTTTATTTTCTCGAATATTGGTTCAAAAGATTATAAACTGTAGGCTTTCCAATCTGAAAGCTATCTTACCACATAAACAGTCTGAAAACTAAGTGCGTTACTACCGATTAACTATCTACTCTAATTCTGGAACTAACTCAAGTGTCTATACATCGATTTACGAAACAGCTGTTCATTTCATAAGACATAAAAATAATAGACAACACATGTATACACGACAATAATATTTTCCGTGTAAACAGACCTAAAAAAACCATGCAACCTTTAACGCGCCGAGCCCTCGAAAGCGCCTCGAAATAATTGGCCAAAACAAAGCCCGGCTAAAGCAGCCAGCTCTCCTCAGCCGCCGAAGCGGAAGTCAACGGTCTACCTGCGCGGCGGCGAGCCGGCGTCCTCGAAGGGGGAAGTTCCGCGAAAGTTGAACGCTCTCGAGGTGCCTCCCCCCCCTCCCCCTCCCATTACTCAGAGCGGCGGGCGCATCTTAAATTACTCCGGACTGAAAACTCGGCGGCGGGGGGAGAGATTCCTTTGGCGCGAGCCATTGTGCGCGCCGGTGTTAGCAGTGACTTGCGACCCCGAGAGCTATTGATTTGAGGAGGTGCACCGCCTGCTTGGGTGCAAGTTTTGCGGACGGAGCTTGTTGTTCGCTTTCTGGCTCCGGAGGTTGGATTGTTTATACTGAGGTGCCTTGGAGTGGTCGGCTAGTTAGTTTGGTTCTTGGTCTTAATTAATTGTATTTATTATTTATTATATTATGTAAATACTCCAAGGTTTTTACAAGAAATAAACAAACTAAGATAATTAAAGAAATATTTTAAAGTTGGCTGTTTATTATATTTTTAAATGAATTTATTAACAAGCCCAAGAAACAACATAAAATTTTATAGACTTATTTTTGCCGAGAAACTGATAAAACATAAAACTTTATCAGTCCGCGGCGATCTTTAAAATTTATATTTGCAGTAGTTGTTAAAAGACTATAAAATCTTTTTAATATTTATCATATCTATTTCTTACCGATTCATGTAATTAGATATTTAAACTGTAATCCTACTGATTTAACATTGCTTTCACTTTCTATCTTTATTCCACGTAAAACCGATACCGCATCAAACGAAGTTTAGAGTATGCCGAAGTAAAACTTTTCAATTTTTATTAAACCTCAAGTACGAAGCTGAATATTCGAAAGAGAACTTTATTGCACAACAAACTTGCATCTCAGGAAGATAAAATTTATTTCATTTTTATAACACTATTTCAAGTGTATATAGTTACGTCGTCTTGATAATCAAATAAGCAACTTCTTCTCAAATGAAATTCAATTAATTTACGTACAAGTCTACAAAAATGTCCGTAACCTCGACTTTAAAAGAAATACTAAAAGATTCAACATAAATTAATTGGCAATCCTTAATGAAAATAATGAACTATACCTTATTGCTTTCTAATACGCAGACGTGACTGCATATTTCTCATTTTCCAACTGGCCCGCAAATAATTTTTTGCGCATTTTTGGGCGCACCGAAATATTTTCCCCCAAAACCTCCAAATCCGCCCGAAAATCAAGAATCGGCCAGCAGCAGCATAACCCCCGCCTCGAATTAATCCCGGCCGCTGCATGCGAGCGTCATAAATTCATTAAAATTAAAAAGCGAATCTGCCCTCTCTCCCATGTACGGCTGGAAATTAAAGGCGCGCTGTTCGCGTGTGTCTGTGCGATATATCGATCGACGGCGGCTCGGGGCAAAGTCACGGCAGAGCCGCGCGCTTCCTGGCTAAGTTCTCCGCGGGCCGAAAATTCACACAGCCCCGACGACGAGAGGCGGGGATGATTTTTGCGCGCCGCGCCGAGTTATGTAAAGTGCCGAGGATGTAACGCTGAGAACGTGATGTTCCGTGATGAATGATTTGATGCGCCGCTTTCGAGTGATTATATACGATGGGGGCTTTTCATCTTCGAGCGAGAAATTTGTGCGAATTAATGAATGAAAGTTGCGAGGTTTGTATTCGCTTTAAATTGTAATTCCGCGCGGCTGCGGGATCGTTCAATTATTTCGTAACGATTAGAAACTTTTAAGCGCGCATAAATTAATATCGCAATTAAATTCCTAAGCTCGACACCGCCAGCGAATATTATCACCCGCGAACAACTTTCCTTATCAAAATCCACTCCGAGCTAGCTCATCTCACCCCTGGCCTCAACAAAGCTCGCAGCAATGCTACTTGCCTGCACGAGGCCGGTGAAAAAGCAACCCTCCCTAATTCGCATCCCTAGCATCGGGGGGGGGAGAGCTGTCCAGGAAGCGACTAATCACGGCTCGCTTTCGAGACAGGCCGCCATTACTGGGCACACGCATGCGGTGCACGCGCGGGGATTACAGGTTCGTGCGTTCCGCGGGCACGTGACGAGCCTACGCCGGGTTTCGGCGCGAGTCACGATCGCGCGGCCGGAGAGGGACTGCGCCGTGGATACGTAATCATCGCCGCGGGATCGCCGACAATCCTACATCTGCCCGCTGAGATTGTGGGAGAGGAGCGAGCGGAGAGGCGACGGATTTTTTAGGGTTTGCTTTGCGCTTCGTTTTCCGAGTCGATTGCAGATGGAGAATTCAACTTGGCTGATGTATGCATTCGATATCGAGTGATATGTAGGTTATAAAAGAACATGTCGTCCGGAAATGCTGATTATATCTCGATTCTCATCAACAAAAAACGTGGAATTTCGATTTAAGAAATTTAATAACTGTAAAATATGATAATTCTAATAAACTTTTCATAAAAATAATCGTTCACTTGGACTAAATAACTAAAATCGCTTAATTATTCCCTAACTTCTAAATCTAGCTGCAGATTACGATTATTACCACAATGTTTCCCAGCACAAAGTCGTAATGCATCCTCGAAGCAGATATATGCACGAAAATAGCTGCAGGCGCGGGGAAGGCACTTCCGCACCGCCCTAAGAACCTTCTTACGCTCTCCTAATCAATGCGGTGCGAGAGATGCATCTCATCCCCCTTATAAATAGCCGAGATAATCGAGCGGCCCGGCCGACTGCTAATAAACTGCTGCTTTATTATGCGACGCTTAAAACGATGGACTGCAACACGAGATCTTAAAGGCACGATTATCGAGGCGCTAATTTCTGACCGTGAAATAATCGGGATGTATTAATAAATTTTCATTAGAGGATTTTACAGCTTTTTGCTGAATGTGTGCTTTGCCGTAAACTAAATATTTTACGCTTCCGTATGTATTTCGCCTCTGGGATGTAAGGGGAGTCGTTAGGAACACGCCACTGGAATGTTTTCAGCAAATTAAATTATATGGAGGCGCGGAATATAAAATTCTGTATTAGACACAAAAACGAAATTTAGACCTTTAGAATCGCGGGGTAATTTATTAAAGAGCACATTTGAGATCGTAAATTTATCCTTTAAAAGGGATTCGAATGTAAAATATTCTCGCGAATTAAAAAAAAATCCGATTCCCGCGATCCGCGGGCATTTCAGCGGTTTGAAAAAGAGGCGAAAACATCCGCTTTAACATGACCGACAGCTACATTTTACCTGATTGAAGAGACGCAACCTACAAACATTTCCTTTGAAAAAACTGCATTCGCTCTGAATCCTCCTACTTCAAACAGATCGAGCGGATTCTTTCATTTTCCCCGGCTGAAATCCTCCGCCAATCCATCCGCTCGTTATCGAACTTTACTTTTTACAACCGACACACAAAAACAGCCGGTAAAATTAAGCTCGTTCCCGTTGCCCCGCCAAATATCTGACCCTCGAAAAAAAAAGCGCGAAGAGGAGCGAATATAATTATTCCATCAAGCCTCTGCTTTCGTATCTGCGCTTAATGTTTAAGCGTCGTAAAAGGCGCGGCAATCGGGCACACAGGAAAAGCCGATCGTAAAGCCGCCGAGGAGATGTGGGACGCGGGATTCATTTTTTCTCTCTCTAGGCGTAATTGTCGCCGTCGGTGCGGCGAGCCGCAATAGGCAGGATTTTACGGGACGTTCGAGGAGCTGAATAAAAATACCGCCAGGGGGACGGGGAGGAGTTGCGGTTTTGGTGCAGAAGGTTTAATAGGCGATTTGATCTTCGGGAGTCATTGGGATTTTCTTTTTTAATAGAGGGGAGGAGTGGCCGCGACAGTAAACTCGGCGGGGAAAGAAGCAGGTATAATTATATCCGCGAAAATCGCTTTCCGTTTTACGAGCGCGAAAGACAATGATTTGGAAAAGTATGATGATAGATTTGCAGTCGTTAACCTACTCGGTTTAAATTAAGTTCATGTAACAGAAAAGGCCGCTTTGTCGTTACTTCGTATTGTAATTAAGTTTATTGCTCCCATCGTGTCTGCTCCGCGGAGATAAATTTATCAATAAAGTAAACATAAGTATTTGCAAATCGTAAATTAGTGCGAATGTAGAGCAAAATAAATTAACATTGTTACTGACCTAACTACATATTAGACTATGTTATCATACTCTTATTTTTTACAAATAGCTATCCCCAAGCCACTGTTTATACAGTCCTTTTATTTAAAACTCTTGTATACGCAATCAACAAGCAAATAAATAAATGACATTACTCGAAACGCATGCAGTCCCTTCACTCCCCCATCTAAAAGAATCCAGCGTTAGGCAACGTCGAAAAACGTCACGTATCCTTTGCTTCGCGGCTAAGGAACTCTTCGATCCGTCCGCAGCCCGCTAAAAGCAGGACGGCGGTCGGGCAGCACCCCCGCTCCATAAATCATAATAATTCCCACCTTCGACATTAACATCCCTCCTGAAAAATATTCAAATCGTTAAGAATTTCCGAGGCCTGCATCTAGCTCGGAAATCTCGCCCCCGCGGGGGCGACCTTTCCACCCCCCTCCCTTTCAAACTCATCAGGCCTCGAATCACTCATTCGAGCGGCGCGGCGGCGCGCACACACGAACGCACACAGGAGCAGAGCTCGCGATGGCTCGCGTCACGCGAAGAATGGGCGGAGATTCCAAAAATAGAACCATTACCGATAAGAACCGGCGGGTAGGGAGCCTCGGCTAGGTGCTGATGGCAGGTGATAAAGCAAAGGGAAATGGGCTGAGGCCGACGCGCGGGGGTGAGGCCGCCGCCCCTCGAGCCGACGGTGTGTTTGTGCGCGGGGGGCGGTGGGCTCTCTGTTCTAAGGCGGAGGAAAGGAGTAGTAGCCTGCGAAATTGCGCCGGTTAGAAAGTCGCGAGGGAATTCGCGCGCGAGAGCGCCTTTTTCGCCTTAACGAAGCTCCGAGCTTTTTAACGCTTCGCGGAACTTGGGCAAGTCGATGCGTTTTCCAATTTTTAGATCGATAAAGAGCTGAAATTCTATAAGTAAGAGCTGCGCGATATTTTCAATCTCAAAATTAAGTGCAAATTGACTTGTGACAGTACAGACTATTAATTTTTAATGCATGCATTACTTCATAAAAATAGAAAATCCATACCGCAGATCAATGTTATCACCCAGCCAGAGTGCATTACGTTGAAATTCAAATTACAGAAAAAAAAGTAAATTAAATCAGAAAGTAAAATCAGCTCGAGAGCGAATAGAATTTATCGATTTTCAAACAAAACACCCCCACCGCCGCCTCCTCCCCGCACTCCATTCACCGAGATTTCAGCAACAACGCAATCCCAATTAATCCCTACCAAAACGATCATTATTACGCGAGCCTTTATACTATACGCGAACCCGAAGCCCCCCTAAATGCTCCCTAAAATTTCGGCGATATTCTCTCGACTCGGGTAATCGGTCGGTCGTTAAATACCCCCGGCGGCGGCGGCGGCGGCGGCCTTTCATTCATTATTGTCTTCATAAATTTGTCCGGGGCCGCGAATCCTCGGGCCGCTCGCGCGCGGCTCTCGCCGCATAACTTATTGCCGCGCGTATCTCGAGCTCGCGATCGAGCCTCCCTGTATACCGGCCGGTTTTTTGCGGCCGGCGCGCGGGAGGTTAACGGCGCCCGCTTTTATTGCCCCGGGAGCCGCCGCCGCCGCGGTGCCCGCGTGCCCGCGCAGCCGCTCGATTCTTTTCCTTTTAGCGCGCGCGAGAGCCCGAATTTTTTAGAGAGCAGACGCCGCGGCCGCGCGTGTGGGTGTGACGCGCGGCTGCGAAAGGACGACGGCGATGATAAGCTGCGCTTACGGCGAGGCGCGGTTGTTGGCCGGAGGTTCGGGATGGATTTTTAAGGAATTGGTGGCACTGGCGAAACTGATTTTTCCGGTTTTCAGCCGAGATTGAGTTCTGCAATTTTTTGATCGACCGATATAACATTGAATGCTTACTGTGAAAACGGGTAATTGTTACATCAGTCCGTCACAGTTTCTAAATGTGCTAAACTTTCTAGATTTTAATAAATTTTCAAAAAATATATCTGTATGTAACAACTGCTATAAAATACATCCTGCGACTTTCGAATTCGAGTTTTATCAGATTCGTATGAATTTTTAATGTGCTTAATTTCACTTCTATATTCTAAACGATTTAATATGATTTTTAAAAGTACTCGAATTGCAGAAAATATTTAAAGACACTTCATAAATATTTTTCCCAAAAAGATTTATCATCTTTTCTCAAAATTTATATGCAAGCCCCTATTGTCAATAAATTCGTTACACAATAAACCATCTTCAAGCATCAATATACTCCCTACAAAATACATTCTCATAAAACAATTTACCTCCCACACAGGCAAACTCCGAGCTTATTGCCGCTTCATAAAAAAAGAAAAAAAACGCCACCCACAAGACAATTAAAAAACGCAGCTTCTAAAAAATAACGAATTGCTTTACAACCATAATTTAACTTCTAAATACAGCAGGAACAGCAGTCCGTCCTTACCGCGCTCGTCTAACATTCGAAATTACGCGGTGGCAATTACCGGCCGCCGAAACGCAGGCGCCTCTCTTCTTTTACAGCGCGCAATAAAGCCGCGCGCTTAAAACACTCTCGGCTGGAAGAAGGAGTTGTCCCCGTCGTCTTCATTTTCTTTTTCTTTTTTAAAGCTTCGGGGTTTAGGGGCCCTTAAAGCGATTCGCGTGCTGCCTTCTCTTACCTTCGATGAAACAATTTTTGTTTTTGCTTTGCGCGCGCCGTCGCTGCATATTTTATGCGTAATCGCTATGGAAATGAAACGTATTCGGGTTTACGCGAACGTTCAGGCCTAGATTAACTTGGCAATATCGTTAAGTAGTTGCCGAGTGAGGCCGAATTCAGTGTGCTGTTTCACTTGCGTGTATAGTAGAAACCGTCGAGCGGTGGGTAAAAAATTTTTAAATTCTTCGTTTGAAAAAAAAATAACGGTTTCTTTTTGTAATAAATTATCGTCGGAAAATTTTCTAATTATGTTAAAGAAGAAAAGCTTAAGTAAATCTTCTTTAATATATTAAAAAGCAAATCAAACATTACTGCTTATCAATGAATAAATCAGTTTCTTTAATACATCGAGTATTTCTTCGGAAAACCTTTACCGATCACAATCTCCCTGCAATTAACCCCAAAAGCGCCGCTTTACAAATCCCCATCAATCCGAAAAAAATCAATCCAGCCACTCAGCAACAGCACACCCACCGAAAAGCAAAACAACTCCATCCCAGGCCACCCCGAGCCCGAGCAGCGCCAGCAGCAGCAACGGCAGCGGCAGCGACACGAAAGAATAAGCAAGGAACTCGAGGCTGACGCTGCAGAAATGTAAAATCGGCGTGTACCAGCCGGAAAAGGGCGCGCGGTCCGCCTCATACAAATGAGGCTCGGCGAAGAAAAAAAAGCAGGCAGGAGGAGAGAGAGAGAGAGAGAGAAAAGCAGCCGGGGCAGGAAAGGCTTGAGTGGCGTTTCTACGAGGGAATCGCGTGACCGAACTCGACTCTCCTCCGCGGATCAATAGTCCGGGGCTCCTAAGCCTGTGCCGGTGCGTTTATACATGCACGTAATAAAGCCGGCCCGATGAGCGATCGCCACCCGCGATAAGCGCCGCGCGGCAAGCGAGAGAGAGAGAGAGAGAGAGGATGCCCGCTGGAGATGGTCAACGCGGACTGAGAATTTTTCTATTTTTCCTTGCTGGGGGGTTTTGCTTAGTTTATTCTGGTGTAACGCTTGAGAATCGCTTTTAAAAGTCTTAATATCGTGCTGTATTCGCTTGGTTCTTTATTTCAGGCACGTTTCCTTTACTCAAAATAGAAAGACAATTGCCTCTGTTTGCTGCTTAATATACAGAATTATTTATACTTGCGCAGAGAAACAAAGTAGCGACGAATTTCGACATTTGAAAATATTTTTTTATCAATTGCAAAAGAGGTGTACGGGTCGCGTATGAATCGCGACGTATTGCTATAAATGGTTTTAAGACAAAGTGAGTCAACCGATTGCTACACGCGGCAAGTACACATTTACTTTAAAACATTCTGTCAACGGCTCCTGCGCATTATGAAATCTTTTATATCCTTTAAATCAAGGCAGCGTTTCAAAAAATACATTGCCCAACCGAATATCAGCTTGCTCTTAACTCATTTTAAGCCCCGGTTGCGCAATTACTCCTTCAAAATAAACTCGCAGAAATGGTTATAAAAACTTTTCGCTCTATTCGCCAAAACTAAAATCCGCTCTCTCCCTTTGAATAAGTCCCGAATTCTCAAAGGACCGAATAATATAGACTCTCTCTTCCCGTAATTCGGCTCCGTCGATTATCGCTTTCAGGTGGCAGCGGCCGGTCTTCTTTCTTTCCCTGAGGTTTCGAGTCTTCCGGCGCACATCACCGCGCGCCTCACAATGACCCGGCGAATATTCGCGCATTATATTCCTTCCGCCTCTGCACGCGAGTCTCCCGAACGCACTTAATTTTAGAGCTTGCGAGAGAGCCTGCCTGCTGCCTGGCGCTGCCGCCGCTGCTGTCTTTGTGAGGTTTTAGAAGCTCCCGGGTTCTTTGTACCGGCCCGGGAACGATTTTACCTGGAACCCGTAAAAAGGAGGCGCACGAAAGGCCTTTTAAATAGGATCCTCTCGGCCCCGTTTTACCTGCTCGCGAATTCAGCTGTTTGGCTTTTAAGGGAAGGATTTTAAACAGTCTCGCTCTCGGTATACGGATCGTAATTCATTATTTTTTTTTTATCTTCGACGCGGCGGCGATTCGTTATTCGCTTCGTTTTTCGCTGAGCTCGAATTTTTCCACTGACAATGTTTAATGCGGCACTGATGTGCTTTTAATTGTGTTCGGCCATGCAAGAGATTAATTTATATCAAAGTAACGACGAAAAGTATGAGTCAGCCGTTGCTGGTATGTTTGGTGATAATTAAATTGTATACCAACAATTTACGTGTGGATACAAGTATTTTCTCTATCGCAGCTCCTACTTTGTACAATATTTCTTAAGTCAAGCAAGACAATATACTTTTGTCTCTCTACCAATACTCGTATACATTCGTTACCGTACACGAGGAGCAATCAGAAACGATAAATTGCAATGCAATTGTAGCAATCATCCTGATTTCTTTAATCTTACTTGTCTCTTTCAAGTTCGCTGTAAATCTTCTCAAAATAAATGCAAGTTAAAGGTTATCGGCGATGATTTACATTTACATTATCATTATTTACTAAACAAAAATTATCGCGAAGCAAAAAATATTTGACAACCATTTCATTTCTATTCTTTTTTCAGTTTCAATGTAGATCTAAAAATTAATATAACAGCTGCATGCTTCTAGTATATTACAGGTTCAGGATTAAAGTTACAAGTGACGTTATTAGAATTATGAGATAGTCGTTCTATATTTAATATCCACTTGAGCAAAATGTACTATCACCAGTCTCTCTGTGTATTTTACAGGTAGGCTACTTACAACTTTGTTCAAAGTTTCTTAATTAGCCTTTCGCGTAACTCTGTAATTATGTAATTACTGAATTGAAACTGGAGGTACGTATTTGTATAATACATTATTTCACTACTACAGTTTACGTGAAAAGTGGAAATTATACATTTTAGTAGGGCGTTAAATTTTTTTACTTGTTCATACATATTTATAAGGCATATAACCTAAATATTTTTGCAGCAGAATATTTAGTTTTTTTATTTTAGCAGACGTAGTAAAACTGTTCATTTTTCGGAGAATTCAGGATATAGTTTTAAAAAGAAAGTTTCTCTATTGCTATTTATAAATAGAAATTCTGAATAATATACAAGTCTAATTTTATAAACGGAACTGCAGTACAGCCGAGCCATAAAAAATTCGCCACCACTTTACAGAAGCAAAGCCTCTTGTTCCAGGCTAATTTCACTATTACGGAACGCAATTTCGAAAACAATTACCCTCATCCATTTTTGATAGAAGCCTACTTTTACCGAGAAATTTAAACATTTGAATTTACACGTTCTATTTCACAGCAGCATCAGTGTATAAAATTCATTCCACATTTTTAAAAATTCTAAAACCTAAAATCAATAACCCTCCCCCAACCAAGCTGGAAAAAAAACACAAAAATCAACAAGCCCCGTCCACCCTAACGACTCCCGCTCGTTTTTACACGTCGCTTCCGCGTTATTTTCCTTTCCCTCGCAATCGTTATAATGGTCGAGCCACTCTCTCTCTCTCTCTCTCTCTCTCTCCCGTGTTTTCCACGTGTCTATACCGTCTAAATTATGCAGGACAATCGTTTGGAATCGCTGACTCGCCGTGCTCGCGCTTCTTGCGGTGACTGGAGGGTGAGTCCCTTTTATTTCGCCTCCGCCCAGCTTGTTTTCTCTATTGCTCCTTCGTCATTTTTATATGGAAGCGTCGAGGCGTCCGTTTCTTTGATTTCTGTTTTTCTTTCTGTTTTTTTTTTTTTTTTTCTTTTTGGCCGCGGCAGTTATTTGGAAATCAATTTTTGGAGGCGAGGGCTGCTTTAATTCGCTGCTGAAACGTTGTTGCGAAGGGCTTTGCGAGAGGCGACAATTAGTTTCTGAATTAGCGGGATAATTAGATTAAATGAAACTGACGGAGGAGCTATAGATTAAATTAAATAGCTGCCGCTGTATGGCTTAATTTGTTCGCCCGGTAAAATGCGGAAGCTCGTTTAATATGTATGAGGTGCTCAAAATTTGTTTCGAACGCATTACGTTGCAAAGTCATGTATACACGAATTGTTAAAAAACACCACCGAACGTACTCAAAGTGCGTCATTATAAAAGTAAACTAATAAGCATATCCTTTTTATGGCTTTTATTGCTTTTGCAGAAAGAGATATAAGAACCATCACTGCCAAAGCTAAATTAACACAAGCGTGTCTACCATGACCAGCGAAAAGCCCGACAATGATCCACCAATTAAAATTAAGATTAAAAAACAGTACCAACTAAGGTCCAACAACTCGAAGCCCGTAAAAGTTTTTCTCTGTAGCATCGGGTATGTCTTTCGCCCCCGCAAAAGTACTCTTTCACCTAGTTACTTAGGTTTCGTAGATTGCGCGACTACTGGACGTCGTGCATGTTTAATGGATCGCGTGATTGCCGATATGCGCGGCTTTCTCTCTCTCTCTCTCCCTATTCTTTTCGCTCTCTTTTTCACTCGGTGTTTATATTTTTTTCAGGCGCAGATCGAATTCGTGATTACCCGCAGAGGACTATGAATAATTCGGCCGTCACTGGCGTCGGACATTCTGCGCTGTGTACGGGTAATGATAATTTTCGAAAGCGGAATCCGGCATCAATCGCGAACGAAAATGTCGATTGAAAAATTTGATTTCGGCCAGCTCTGAGCGATATATGCTAATGCGAATCTGCGGATTGGAAATTAAAAATTCAGGATTTTGCAACGAGATAAATAAAATTATGTTGATCAGGCGCCTGGAAAGCTCTTTCGGAATAAATGTATATTTTCCTAAAATCAGAATTTGGACTTTCCAATTTTACGCGAAGGATGCAAACGAGGAGTAAATAAAATGTAAGGTAGATTATCGTACGAGTGTGCTTTCGCAATGAAAATCGCAGGCTCAAAGCGTATTCTACAAATTTCATTATTCACGGCGGTGTGAAAAGGATTAATTTTTCAAATATCATTCAACTACAATGTTTCACAGAATAGGTTTGAATTATTAAACTTATGCATAATTCAGGCTACTACTGGTAGCGAACTTTTTCTCCGTTAATATTGCAAATGCAGCTCGTGAATAAAGAAATTTTCAAGCGGGTTTCACCGAAGGAGTCCTGCATGCTTAAAAAATTCTATAAAAAGGTGCACCGAAAAAGCACGATTTCAGATTGGATTGTATTGTTTGTATTATCAATGACGAGGCCTATTATTTCCTGGTTCAGCATTAATCAGATCCTTTTTATGTAACATTTGGCCTTTGCTAAATATTCCTTGGATTATTTCTTTTTTGTCATTCTTTTTACTGGCAGTGTTTTTTCTTCAAATACATACAAAATTTACGCGTTTATATATTGAATTTAATCAAAAATTTAAAACCACTAAGTCTGCTTAGGTATAAAGTTATACTTGTAACGTAAAATAAAACATCACGTTTAAAACTTTATTTTGAAAGCAAAGCATGAAGCTACGTTAATCATATCAATACTGAAACGTGCTAATATTCATTAAGAACATCAAGAAATTTCATGCTCTTCTTTAAAGACTCTGCAATCAAACATAAACCACATTGAGTGATTCGACCTGCAGCCTCAAAATCCATTCCTCCCATCTCGCCGTAAAGCGTCCAACAGCCCTGCAAACAAGGCACAGCGACGCGGAAGGCAAACACGCCCAGCTCGAGTCCAGCCGCGATCTCTGGGCAATTACCTCGACGAGCCCGACTAATTTCTTTCTCTCTTCTTTTTCCCCCGGCGGTCCCCCTCTCCCGCCCCCTCTCCCGGCCATTACGCGCCGCGAATCGAGAGGCGCGGTGTGTAAGAAGGCCAATTGGAGCCGTTCGTAAATTTTCCGGTTCGAGAGGCCCGAGACGGAAGCGGCCGACGTCAGGTGGGACTGCTTCGTGCCGACTGCTTCTTTTGGCCTCTTTTGTCTCGAGGCTTTTTTGTATCCGGCGAGCCTCTTGGATTGAGATTTTCGGATGGATTCGTTATGCTGGTTGAGGGAACGCGGTTTTGCTCGATCGGCGTTGGAGTGGAGATAATTTCGACGACGCCGTCGATCGGAGAAACTTTGTTCCGAGAAGTATTTTCAAATTTTTTTCGAAGCATCGATAAATCTCGGATAACGAAATTAATCGTCAAATTAGGTTTGTTCTCTCGAGATGATTCGCAGGCTCGAAGAGAACTCTTAAAAAGCAGGCAAAAGTGACGACCAATTTTCGAAAATTGACGCGGAGAAAGGCAGCACTCGATCAATCGGCAGGTCCTGCACTCCCTCGGCTTTCTCAAATAAATAATTCCATCGGCTGATTAAAAGTGCTTACTTTTACTTTTCCGCGACGGCCAAGAAAAGCCCACAAGCCAGACAGACACGTCGCCCTCTCCGAATGGGAGACGAATTAATTTCATCGATGGATATCGAGCGGCGGCGAATTTCAATCGCGAATCCCATTATTCTCGCCGAAGCAATAAAGCAAAACGCGCGAATATTATCCTTAATGCAACCGGCGCGCGGCTCGAAAGGGCTAGAAAGGCGGGGGGGAGGGGAGCAATAAAAGGTGCGCGCGAGTATAAACGCGCCTCTCGTCCATTATAGCGATCTTCTTTATTCGTTTCTTTTTTTTTCGTAACGAGTTTCTCTCCCTCCCTCTCTCTCTCTCTCTCTCTCTCGCGCTTCCTCCTCGAGCTACTTATGCGGCTCGTCTTTTTTTTCTTCCCTCACCTCGAGCTCCTTCCCCTGACACTTTTTTGCGCCGCTTCCCTCTTCCTTTTCCCGTCTCTCTCTCGCTCTCTTTCTTTAGCCTTTATTTTCTCATTCTATTATATACGCGCCGCTCGTCGATGCTCCTCCGCTCGTCCAATTATATTTCCTCGGCCGGGGAGTGCACAGCGCCGTGGCGACGCCGCGAGTAATGACTTTTTGCGTTTTCGGCCCCGGATGGCTTTGTCGTCCGATGGCTTTACGGCGATCGATGCCGAGGTTTTAGGCTTTTCAGGAACGGGATTGTCGGGGAAAGCTGGCTATTGGAGGCGAGGTAGAAGATACCGCTGCTCTGCAGTTAAGTTTATTCGATGCTAATTTGAAGTATCGATTGGTTGCTCGACGGATATTGATTGGACATGATGCGGTTTGTTTCGTAGACTTTTCAAGTTTGAAAGTTTGTACTCTAAAAACTTTGACTCTCTGTCTGAAGAGGGTGCCTATCTGAACTCGTTTATTTCATTATTACTTGACTCGAAGAGATTGAAAAATATCAACATCGAACAAATAATAAGTCGTATTCTAATAGTTTGTACTCTAAGTTTATGCGCAATAAATTAAAAAAAGTCCTCGTCGTTTATGTCCGAAAAAAAAAATTTCCTTCACTTCGAAATAATCTCAAGATTACTAATCAGCAGACCCTAAACCATCAAGCATCCCTCCTGAAAAGAGAGCCGAACACCATCGCGCCAGTCGAGCCAGCTGTCAGCATTCCCGCGCGACCGATCCCTCGACGAAACCCGCGCCTCCTCAGTAGTGACCCCCCGGCTGCAGTCAGCCGGGCGATCGGCTCGATCGTCCCCTAAAAAAAGGGCAGGCGAGCCTCTCTCTCTCTCTCTCTCTCTCTCTCGTAAAAGTCGGCCAGGCTAAAGTCGGGAGGGGGCAGGTGGGTGGGCGGCTATACAAGTCGGCTGCGGAGAGATCAATGACGCGCCGACGTCGGCCGCGACGTGTGTTGTGTGTATACGCAAGCGAGGCTGGCATGGCAACGCGGTCGATAGGCGCCGCGCCGTACCCTCGATGCCGATATACATCTCCTCTTTACGTGGCCCGCGAGAGGAGAGGGGGGGAGGGGGCGCGCTACGTAATGCGATTAACACCTCGCCGATTCCGCCGCTGCCGCGCGGGGAAAGGGGGAGGGAGGACGACTTTCGAGATCGGTATGCGTGGGCGAGGAGAGAGGGTCGCTGAACTTTTGGCGCTCGGACACTTTTTTTCGCTGCAGCTGCTTATGATCGCGGGATGGTTTTATAAGCCGGTGGGGGAAGAATTAGGCGTGAATTCGAGGGGAGTTTCGGAAGTTTCGGCCGGGTTTTTTGGTGGGTATGGCGGATTGTGAAAAAATAGGAATTACTGCTAATCTTTAAAATAGGATTCGGACGGAAATAAAAATTCATTTTTGATAAATAGGTTAATTTTTGCTTTCTCCGTTGCGTAATTTATGTAACCTTCGTACACTTCGTGTTCGTGATTGTATTTCTAGAACTTCTGATGTAAACAGATATATATTTATTTCATATTGTTACCTTTTCAGTATTCGATTGCTGCGCGTAATTTTTCCTTGTGACATCGTTACGTAAGACTACAATTATTATTATATATTTAAAATTAATTTTTTATAAAGAAACTTTCTCAAGTAAAATAATACAGCATTGAAATTAATAAAATAAAAATGTATTTAAAGATGACCTGACAAATAAAATGAAATTACGAAAAAATGTCTTTCTCTTTATTGAAATTCCTAACGCACTTAACACGAATTCTTTGCGAGAGGATAAGGAGAGTGAAGGGTAATCACAATCGGTAGAAAAAAACAAGTCCACAATTTAAAAATATCCAAATTTTTATTCATTCTCCTTTATTAGATTCATACATTACACAGCCTTCCACTTGGAATCCCTCAAAGCTGAAAATAAATAACGCTATCGATTCCTCGAACCGCGTCACACACACAGAGAGAGAGAGAGAGAGAGAAAGAGAGAGCGGCGTATATACTTTCCGTCCCGCAGCTTTATTTCCATACGCCACGCGCTTATATTTATCCAGAGGCGAGGCATAAGTACACACATCTATCCGCGATTCTTTTATCGAGCGTTGCATAATGGGCGCAGATTCGTAGCCCGGCGTGCCTCTCGAGATTTGACGCGCTTCTCTCTCTCTCTCTCTCTCTCTCACTCTCTCACGTGTAAAATTAGCTCCCGGGCCGAGTGCGCTTTATAAGGGTATCGCCGCGGCCACTCGCGAAACCGAACGAGGCAAGTGGCCGCGAGCCCGGATTAAGGGAGCCTTTTTGGGACCGCCGCGGGAGGATTGGGAAAGAGGCGTTGCTGCTGCTGCTGCTGCTTTTTGAGAGTGCTCGGAAAGTTGAGTGGGATTATTATTTTCTCTTTGAAAATGCACCGGTGCGTTGATTGAAAAGTGAATGGATTATTTTTGAGGAAGATTCGCGAGAGCGGCGGAGCTCGAGAACGTAGGTTCCGCGCGTTTTTTCCGAAGAGCTTCAAGTATTTTAATAAAGGAGCGAAGTACAAAGAGTTGAGAGAGTGAAGTGGATTTGGAATTCGGTCAAATATGTGCGGAGGAAAAAAAGAGCTAAGAAGTTGGCCCGGTTCGATACGCACCGAAAGTAGTTCCATTACAAAAGTTTTCTCGTTTAGGCGAGGTGTACATGTTCTCCTTTTTTCCCCGACGAAATAAAAAACAACAAACCAAAGCGTTTCCTATATAACTGCTTTTCGCTCCTTGCGGTTTCATACTCTATTAAAGTAGCTTACAAACTGTAAATAATTCAGAGCAAAAAGTACATATCGAAAATCGCCTTGCCGGAGTTTAGATAAACTTTTAATTAATGTCTATAGAGATTGGACGCGTCTTGTTCCAAATAAAACTTCGCTGTAATAAATGATACAGCGAAGCATAATCACAATTACATGGAATTTAATAAATTTAAACGCTTCGTCTTCTACAGAACGAAATTCTAATCGCGGAACAAGAAGCGAACAATCGTCAGAGCTTGCATACCAACATTACAATAACGCAAACGTCAAAATCTCCTGACAAAGTGACGCCAAAACAAAAAAGGTAATCCGCCAATCCCATCCCCCAAAACCCGATCACAAACCGCAAGCGTCCCAAAGCACAAGAGCGCCGAAAAGCTCGTCAGCCTAGCTGCTCGTCCGCACTGGAACAAAGGCTGCTGCTCTCTCTCTCTCTCTCTCTCTCTCTCCCTCTGCCGGCGTGAGAATCCCGCGTCGACGTTCGGTACCCAGCGAGTGATGGCATTGCAAGATCCACGATTAAACGCAGCGCACATCTGTGAATTCTTCCAGTGCCAAGACCCGCCGGAACCCTTCTCCTCCTTCTTCCGGCACTGCGGCAGATCCTCCTCCGCCTCCTCCTCCTCCTCCTGCTGAATGTAGGATGTGCCACGCGACCAGCTCGCGACTAGCCTGCTGCTCGTCGGCTATCGATTCGCGGAGAGCGAGTCCTTAGGATTTCGTTGAGCGATGACCTTTCGCGACCTCTTTCAGCTGTGGGCACCTCGCCGATCGGGGGGGTGGGCGAGGGAGGCCCTGGCGCCGAGCGCGCAAACTGGAGCTGAGAGCGCTCGATTGCTCCTTTGGAATTTGCTTCTTTTGACAATATTGTCGGTGGGAAGACTAGTGCTCGTTCGAGGAATCAAAGAGTGGATTTTAAGTGCAGTTGGAAAAAGTCTAGTGCAAGCCTTTGAAATTTATAACGTATAAAAGTTCTTTTTTTATTTTTTGATACAAAAAATATAAAAAAATATTTTAAAAAATGAAGCTTCTCTTAAAAACAGAAAAATGCTTCGGCAAATCAAAAACAATTCATGCACAATAAAATAATAAACTCAATCAAACCTTGACCCGAAAAAAAAGCAAGCAAACCGCGTTTTTGGAGCAGCCTGTGTAAATCCAAGTGTCGAATCGAAATAATACAAAAAAATTGCCAAAAGAGCCTCTGAACGCAAGAAGAAAACTCGCGGCACTCGAATGAAGAGAGAGAAGCCTCCCTCGTCCTCGGCAACACTTACTCTCCTCGGCGGCAATAACCGAAAAATGAAAAGAGTTGGAGCGCGCACTTCCTCTTGTCCCGCTTCCCCCTCCCGGCCTTCAGGTGCAGACGGGCAGTGGCGGTGGCGGTGGCGGTGGCGGTGCGTGAGCTCGGCGGCTTGGGCCGCGACTGAGCCCTCGCAGCGCTCGGCCGCGGCGCTTTGGCCGCCGGCACACACACACTCCGCCTCCGCCTTTTTCCCGGCGCGGGGTGCGGGCCGCCGTTTCAATTTCCACCTGGCTTTCCCGCTATCGCCGCCCGGGATCTGCCTCGCGTGCCGGCCGGCTTTCTTTATTTCCTTCCTGCCTGCCTGCCTGCCTGCCTGCCTGCCTGTCTGCCTGCTTTTTTCGAACTCTCTCTGTGTGTGTGTGTGTGTGTGCGAGGCTGAGGGGTACTTTTCCTGCCGTAATTTACAAGTTCGGGGAAGAAAGGACGGGAGGTGCTTTCGTAGGAAGATTGTCGATCGGGTGCTGGAAAATGATTAGGGAGTCGGTAATTGGGAACGAGTGAAAATCTCGTTTAGTACATATACGCGGGAAAGAGTGCTGAAATGAAAATTGCCTTGGACGTAACGGTGAGAGGAAGCTCGTAGTTCATCGATGAAAAATTGACAAATCGTATGAAAAACGGCACGTCGAACAAATTTTTAAGCCAAAGTAAAAAAAAATTACGAAAACAAAACTCTAACCGAAAAAAAGTCACACACATACAATAACTCACCTAATCTACCATCGAACAACACTCCAGCCCGAAACTAAAGCGAAAAGCGCCAAAAAACCCATCCGGAAATTTGCTTCGATAATCAACACAATCGCGGACGGCGGCCTTGCGCCGCGACCGGAAAAAAACGGCGGCCGAAGGGAGAGCTGAATCGAAATTGCGTGTCTGCAGAAAAAAAATAAAATAAAATAAAATAATCGAGGCGCGAATCGATGCAGCTGCGGATCGATCCCCCCGCGGAGCTACAATGTAATAATTCGGATTTGCAGTTTTTTTTTCTCTTTGCCCGGTCGCCGCCTAACGGAACGTTACTTTCTGCGAGCGGAAAGCTACGCGGGAGGAAGCGAGTGTAGAGCGCGTTATTTTTATCCGATCGATCCAATCAACTTGGGCATGAAATAAATTTAATTACTGCCGATCGATGAGACTTGCCGCGGAGCAACAATTCGGACATTACTTTCGTGGCGAGGAGATAAGGAGGTTGCAGCGGAGAGGTTTGCGTGCCGTTAAAAAATCATGCGGAACGTCGCGAATTCCGGTGCGTAGGAGACACCGAAAAAAACCGTTTTTTCATTAATAAAAAGTCACTGGCGTAAACTCTTAGTGCAAACACGACAACGTGCAATAACAAATGCGTACAAACTTGCGGGTTAAAACCAGAAAATTTACTTCTCGAATTTCCCGAGCAACGAGACACCCTCGAACGAGTGCGAATTCGAAATCTCGAGAAATCAGCCCATAATACAGAAAAAAAACTCGAAGCAAAAGAAGAAATCCAAGAAACGAGTCGAGGCGCAGCTCGAGCCACCCCATCCAACCCCAACTGTCGACTGGCTCGAGTCCCGCGGCGACTCCGACTCTCCGAGCTGCGCGTTTCTCCCTCCCCCGAAAAATCGTTAAATCGACTGCTCGCGGCGAGGAGAGAAAGAGAGAGAGAGAGAGCGGCGGACGATAACAGGCCGGGGCGCTTTTATCGACTCCGGGTTTCCAGCCCCGCGGCGATAGTCATCGGGCCACCTGTCCACCTGCAGGTGGCGTTCCACGTGCCTGCCTTTAAAGCCCACCCCGGCAACGGCGATCGCCGCTTCCGCGTTCGGCGCGCCGACTGGATGCCTTGGGAAAAAGGAGGACAATGGAGCGCTCGCTCCGAGGGAGGATACGAGCCTCGTCACGCTTCCGAGCGTTTTCTCTTTTTCGGGCCTTTTGCACCGGTCAACTTGGAATCGAGCTCCGCGCTAACAATTTGGGCCAAGCTTTGCAAGCGAATCCTCAAGCCGAGCTTTGGATTAGACAAAATTTTAAAGAACGGTGCGTTCCAGGGGAAGAAAGCTAGTGAGTTTCCTGACTAGAATAACTTAACTCATATTCCTATATTTAAAAACGCCGCGATTCCTCTATAAATTACATTAGTCAACAAAAGAGCGGTTTTCCGGCTAAAGATCAACGTTCCTCGGTGCGCCGAGGAGTAATTAAGTCGTGCAACGGTTTCGTAATGGCGAGAGTCGCAATTGTAAACGCGGAATAAAAATTATTCCTTTAATTGCAGTCCGCGCGGCGCGTTTTTTAGCCGCGGAGATAAAATTAGAAAACGAGGAGAAAACACACGACCGCCTGACATGCTAAGTACCGAGGAAACTCACGGAGCGTCCTCAAGAATTACGGAATCTCACCTTTCGACCTCTGACCCAAAGAGGAGATCTGAGATAATGGCGCGAAATTTTATAAATAATTCAGGGACTTTCTCGAGTTACTTGACGGCCGTTTAAGAATCTTTGTTTCCCGAGAGAGTCGACTTTCGGTGCTCTTGAAATTTTATACGCGAGAGGTAGCGATTTCGTTGCGCTTCATTTCTTTTGCCTGACACTTTTAATCGAAAACAATTGTTCTGCGCTTTTGCGGAGTAATTTATTTACGTTTGCAATGTTATTGTTGACGTACCAGAGAGATAAGATTTTTTTTCGTTTGCTTTACAATTTAAAACAGATAAATGCAAGAAAGGCTGCGTATTAACATACAGAGTCCAGCAAAAATCCTGGAAAGATTTAATTATCCTTTATAAGTCAAGTTTTTTTGAAAAATTAACAAATCAAGAAATTCTATAAAATTTAACGGGTCCATTAGTTTTTAATTTATTTCTTTGACACGAGGTCCATCTTGAATTCAGGCTACTTTATCTTGATTTTATCAAGATCTGAACTGAAAAATAAATTTTGATGAGGTGGGACCTTACGGTGTCTACAGGAAGGAATACATCCGGCTACACAAGGCCCTTGCGCCCTACGCGCCCCAGTCAGTAGTTACGCTCGAATTGCCTTCCAATTATAAGAAATGAATTTAAAAAATAGGGGTTCTATTTATAAATATAAATAAATATAAATATATATAAGTACAAGTTTGGCCACATAGTACATGAAAATCCTTATTAATGGGGCCCATCGAATTCTTCGTTTGCATTTGCCAAGTTTTGGAAAAACATAACTACTCAAATAATTAGACGTTCAGGACTTTAAATAGAACCTGCACACTACAATTTAGCAAAGTATTACCACTGAAATAACGCAAGACATTTGAGAAGACGGGTAGAATAACGGTATAACTTGAAATTTTAACGTTTTGACAAAAATGAGAAAAACTTGTAAAATATAAGTAAAAGTTAATTTAGAGAGAGCCAACTGGGTGAGATTTTAGGTAGCATAAGTCTTAAATAGAACGATATATAATATTGCATAAATATGTGCTACAGATTGTGCATTTTGTCAGCTGATCGCTATTTGGTCCTAATATTTTTATCTTATATTCGTTAAAGTTTAATGTTTTCAAAGAAAATACGCGGAATTAATTTTATTTTTCACAACTGGCGCTTGGTGGCGCATCTTAACCTTTTAAACTCTCACGTCAAAATTAGCAACCGATGACTATTAGAGGAGCTCATATTTTTTGCACTTTTATATAAAAATTTTATATAAATTGGATAGAACCAAATCTTTACAAAACTTATATAAAATCTTTATAAAAATAAGATAAATTATTTTTACCTGGGACTCCAGAACATAGTCCTACTATTTCAAAGCAGGTCAATTTTAAAGTTCCATTATCACTTTTAACTGTCAAGCTAAAAAGAACTTTCATTTTTCTGTTTCAGGTCTTCTTTAGCTATGGCTCTACTTTTCAAGTGTTTTGGATATAATACTATGCCTTTAACAACCTTTCAAGAAAAGTGGTAATTCTAGTTTCAAAATTTAATGCTGAGCCGAGTGTTATGTTTTTAAAAGAAAATAATAAATTCTTTTATTGTCAAAGCCAAAGCCAAAATTTAGAATGTTGCATATCTCTGGATAACCTGAGCCTAGGACCTTCTGTCTTGACTCTTTTATCACAAATTGATCATATTTTAAGTTTATTACTTTTATTTGTATGTTGTTTTATACAAAATATTGACTAGGTGTAAGACCCTCTTAATTCCTATGTCTAAATAAATATTCTTTTATGCTAAGACTGATGTAACGTGTGCATACGATATTATGATGGTACAAATTTTATTCAGCTGATAACTCGACTTACGCCATTTTCGCATCCGTACCCTCATTTAGTCAGAATCAGCCTAGCTCCTAACTAATATCAGCAAGAAAAACTTGTCCTACATTCGAACTCGGCGTTCCATAAAATCCGAAAACCTACAACGAAGTAGAATTCGGTGAAACGGCTCGTGTCGAAATCGTAGGGCTTCCTCAAGTCCTTAACAAGCGCGACTAGAGCTGCTATCGCGTGGCTTCGCGCGGCAGTTACAAAGCCGGCGGATAGACTTTCTCTGGCGGCGCGCGTCCATTAGCCTCTTGACCAAAGGCTGCTCGAAAATTGGACGGTTTCGAGAAATCCGTTCTCGTTTATCGTCGACCGAACTCTGCTTTACGGGGCTTTCTAACCTTCCGCGAAAGGCTCCGAATTAGTCGGATGGCTGTTTCCGGGCTTCCGTTGCCGGATGATAAATTTATTTTTACGGCCCGGAAGCAGAAATGATAGAATTATCGGACGAATTCATTTACTATTTCAAAAATCAATTTAAACCGCGATGAGGTGTTTATTTTTGACAGTAAATTTTCATAAACAATTCCGAGTAAGTAAAACAATAATTGAAAAAATAACAGTAATACGTTATTATTTTAACTTGAAAAAGTCCCTCCTAATACAAAGATGCGTGAACTGGAACGAGAACCCGAACCCCCATCACTCGGACAAAAGAGCAGCTCGCTACCAAGCCGCATTGCATCAGCTCGTTACCAGTTAGCACACATCAAAGAGTAGACTCGCGCTCGATAACGAATCCGCCTCGGTCCAGCACTTTCCACCTGTGCGCTACTCTCGTTTTCGGTCAAGGTTCGGACCATCGCAGACGGTCCACTTTTTCGCTCCACTTTCGCGCCTGCGCGGGACTAACGAGATTTCGCGCCAAGCCGGCTGCTGCTCTCGGCAAGCTCGCGATTTTCAACGCCGCGCCAGGCTCTTGTATGTTTACTGGACTTTTTAGCGCGGCTACTCAAAGGGACTCGCGTCGTGCTTCGCGAGCACTCGCTGATAACTGAATTTTCTGCAGTGCATAAAGGCACTACGTTTATCTGCATCTAAACGATCTTATCGAATTATGCGCAACAGCTATGTAAAACAAGCGTATAGAAAGTGCGACGAGGCGAAAATAAAGAAACTGGTTATATAGCCCAAGCGAGTACGCGTCTTTTCTTCAATTTCAATACAGCCAAAAAGTAGTCCCCGTGCAAGCAGTCCGATTCTTTAGCGTTTACAAGTGTTTTGTCTACTCGGCTCGAGCGAAGAAAGTTCCTTAGCGCCGTTATTTTGTAATTGTAATTAGTTCTGCGGCGATAAGAGAAAAGAGAAATTTTAGCAGTGCTTTATGTCTACTGGACTGAGCTGAAAACTTCGGACGAATTTCGCAAGTGTATTTCGCGCGAATAATCGCGCCATTAAGGAAAGTGATTAATCACTTTGATGAAATTTTTTGATTCTCGGGAGAAAAGTAATTAATCAACGGCTTCGAGTTTGCTCTTTTTCAGCTTGCATTATCGTAACGTTATACACTGCGAACAAGATCGTTACGTCAACGTAAATTCGTCGTTCGGACGAATTTTTTTCGCAGAAATTTCGATAATTTTATTTAAATATTATTTTAATGAACAATAAAATAAAATGTTATTTAATCGAGTTTTATTACAACCTAATTTAGTTAACCACTCAGTCTTACATAACTGTTTTAAATTGAATTAATAATATTGGAACGACAGTTTATTTTTTAACAGAAAGAGAGAAAAGAAAGACTTACTTTTGCAGAACGGAATCTCATGCCGGATGTAGAGCGATAAAAATGTATGCAGCTTAATTAGCACTTGATGAACTAGCCACGAAAACGGAATTTTAAACAAAACTACAAACCGCTCTGCATGCATAAGCAACGGTCGAGCTTCAGCGATTCGAAAATTTGAAATTCCGATGCAGCGATGGCACTCGATTCTTTGAAATCCCGACGCAGCGATCAACAGGTCCGATCTCCAGTTTCTCAATCAAGAAATCCGCTACTTTTGACACTCCGACCTTTCCGCGAGTCCGAATTTAAAGCAACTTCTAAACGAACGCAACCGAAAAACTCCGGAACGCAGCTTTGAAACGGACGAAAAATGCATCAACAATCGGCGCTAATAATAGTAGTATCGACTTACTGTCAGGTTTAGGCGGGAAAAACTGGCGCTTCCTGGAGTCCAGCAAACTGCAGCTCCATGATGCACTAAGCACAGTTCACACAAGTACACAGAATAATAAAAAGCAGCACAGTAGACACAAAACACTTTTGGCGGTATAGGGACACTGGGAGGTTATAGAGGAGCGCGTGCGCGCCTTTGCGGGCGATACTCGAGCAACTGGTCGTTTCTTTGGGAGCTGCTTGCTGCTGCTGCGGCGCCGAGCGGTGCAGCCCACCACTCTTTCTCTCCCTGCACTCGCCGGCAGAAGAGAGCCGCCGGAGGAGAGAGGGAAACGCACGCGGCCGCCGAGCTAACCGCGGAGATGCGCCGTCGACACTTGCCGCGGACGGTGTGGGAAGAGGTCTGCACCGACGCCAGGAGGACGTCGCCGGTGGAATATGGGTTTGGCTCTCGGTGTGGGCAGTTGCGAGTCGGGGAACAAGACTGAGGCGTTGCGATTTTTAGAACGAATTTTTTAAATTCTAACGGAAGAAATGCGCGAACTTTTCGAAATCAAATTCGTGGAAATTCGTTCAAGTCCTTTTTCCAATTAAAATTTCTTTACGTAAATTGTGTATGTGTACATTTTTTTTGTAGAAAGAGCTCTTAAGCCTGTAAAATATATGTATATAATCAAATAAATATTAATGCGAAAAAAATGCACTAGTAATACGAATTCATTCTATTTCCGTTGAACTAGTCGTTTAAATAATATTTATGTGCAGCAATAACATATTTTTTCATTTCCTAAACACTTGAATAAGTTTATTATTCAAATAATTAATTTAAAAAAATTAATTATTTCCATATTTCGATATTCGATTGAGAGGCACTATATAATAATTAATTTTAATAAGTCAATTTATGGCGGCAAATCCAAAAATCAAAAACTGGACTAAATGTGACATCCACCGTGGATTAAGACAATTGAGACAAAGGCACGCACAGCAACCTTATTTTATAACCATCATATAGTAGTAATTCACCCTCCGTAAGGCACCTGACCATTCGGACTTATTACTGATCGTTATTACTTTGCACACATTTTTACCTGAACCGATCCTTTCTTGATCCGTATCTTCCGATCTAGCGAATTACCACTACTCTTCATCTGGAGAATATTGTTAAAATAAGAGTAATAAATAAACTATTTTATTAGTTATTTCTATTGGTTAGCCCACTGCCACCTTTTATCAATGCAAAGTCTAAAACTGACAAAACATTTATAATAGAAAACACACATTCGCATTTAAAATTAAGCCAATAGCATAACGAAAAAAACAACGAGCTAAAGGTACCAACACCTTACACCCTAACTCCCAGCATACATCTCCATTAGGCATTTACCTCTCGTAGAAAAAAAAAGCGCAACCCGAAGTAATACGGCATAATATACCCGGCATAAAAAACGGTAAGAAAAAGCCGGAACGGCGCTCGGCTCGGGAAAATAATCGGCTCGAGGAGGGAAATAAAGCCGCTCGCTCGGGAGAATGAAGTGGGTGAGACGCAGCGTCTCACGCGTAATTGCGAGCCTAATTGTTTGATGGGCTCATCACCGAAGCTCACCTCCTCGCCTCGCGCCTCGTTACATCCAGTTACTCGCTCGGGACAAATCGTCGAATGCTAATTCCTCCCGTTGCGTCGCGCCGTTCAATTAAACGACGATTAATGACGCCAATTTTTGTTTACGGTTAGCGAGTCTACGAGCCGTAATTGATCGAAGGTATGAGTGTATACATACTGTATACGCCGCGGGAGGGGAGGAGGAAACCGGGAATTGCTCAATCGCCGCGGACGATTTTTCTGCTCTCGGTTCCGCGGCTATTGTATTTTATCTATTGGAGTTCGGAGAAGGAGAGCGAGTTTATTTTTAGAGCAACGGGTGAATGTAATTTGGTGGGGAAGTGATGTTTATGTGCCACTTGAAAACGTTTACTTTTTGCGAAACCAGCCGAAGGTGAGTCTTCATTGTTGGTCGTTTGTGTGTGAATGTAATAGCTCAGCTGTTGTATTATGCCAATGCGATTTAAAGCTTTATTTTGCTTCCTTTTTTTTAGGTGACGTTAAAACGGTGTTGCAATATATAATTTAAAGGTACGAGCGACTCGTTGATTTCTAATTATAAATTTAACACTCGGATAACGATTGCCATTTTCCATTTTAGCCCGAGGTTTTACATTTTCCTTGAAACTCGCAAAGATTTTTAAAGCCGAACCTTAAAACGCGAGCGATGCATAAATTTCGTTTTGCAACTCATCTCCATTGTGTATGCATCGGTGTTCTCCTCGGTACTTTATCTAGAGTAATGCATCTAATTAAAAAAAAAAATTCCGTGCAAAAAAATTCAAAAGCGATAACCGTTCTAATTAACTTGCCACACTCCCCGCGTATCGCCAAATATAAATACTCTCCAACCTCTTTTTCTCCGCCTTAACGACTCTCCAAGTTCGAAAGCCGTAAACCCGTCGGCCTTTTTTCCCAAGACTCCGCGTCCTTCCCGGTGAAAAACGAGCGGAAAAATGAGCGGCACTTCGGTGTGCCAGTATAGGAGCCGAAAAGAAATGCACTCGGCTCGGCGCTCGGATTTCCCGGTAAGCGTGCAAGAAAATCTCCGAGATTCGCGAGAGCGGCCCATTAAAAAGCGATCTTCGCCGCTTGGCGAAGTGAGCCGATATCGAGTAATGTGCGTCTAACGCTCCTTTTCGAAGCGTTTCGCCACGCTCTCCTCTCGTCGGCGAATCGGTATGCATTCCGCGGCGCGCGCGACGACCTTTTTTCGCTCGATCCCCCGCCGACGGCGCTTTCGAGAAAATCCAAGAGTCTCTCCTCTGGCGCACAATGTGTGTAATCCGCGAGATAAGGAGCGCACGAGCTCGCCGCCGAATGCGATGCGCGGACTTGTCATTATGGCCTTTGCGCAACAGGTACTGCTTTCGCGTTGACGGTCGCGGCGGTACAGTGCCTTTTGTGCGGAATTTGGGACGGCGATTTTTTGGAGCTCCAGTTCGGGGAACGAGTTTGATGGTTCATTTATAGTAATGCGCAAAATTGAAATTGCTTTTGTTATTTTTCAGTGCGATTCTTCCTTTCTATTGCATCGGTCCACGTTCTCTTACGTCTTAGAAGTTAATCTCCCGACCGTGTAAAACGTGATCCAGAGTGTTGTTTCTTTTATCAAGCTTTGACGCGATCAGCAAAAAAATATTTCTACATGTTACAGCTCGCTTGAAAAAATGAATGTTATCGTTGCCGTAGATGAAAATACCTTTTGTAACATTCTTGTTTATAAAATGATTACGACTGTTGCTTCGACGCAGAAATCAAACAAAAAATATCAAATTCTGTTTTTTCCAAGGAAACTCACAGTTACAGTCATACTTACCTTGTGATTATGTTTTATTTTCTTAAAAAATATGCATGCTGACTTGAGACATTCAACTTAACTTGGAGAATTACAATCAACTTCATTGTCTCTTGAAAATGACTTTAAATTTTAATTAAAATATTAATTAAAATAATATACTGCATCAAATTGAAATAAAGTTTCTATTAGTATAATTATTTATCTATAAATTAGAATCAATGATAATATTTTAGATAAAATATATAAAACAAAATATTCAATTTAAACTTATTTGAAAATAGTTAAAATATTCAATATAATAATGAATTTTTTATTTCAAACTAGAAAATGTAAGGTCTTTCGTAAGAAATAAAGCACGAATAAGTAGCAACTATTATTTTATAAGACGTAACTGCAATTGTATTATTTTCCGGGAACATTTACATATGTGCTGATGATACATGTACTTCATACAAGGGAGACTTTCTCATCGATTTATGACCAAAACTATTATTACCTATTATCTATAAATTTAACCATATAATTTTTATTACACAAGCAGTGGAACGTAATAGTATGAGAAAATTACGTATACAAAGTTAAATATAAGTCTTTCGTTATTTCTAAATATGACTTATTACGCATTTTTCGCAAAAAATACAAATTCGTTTCTTTTGTACCATTGAGGCAACAGCCAACTATTTGTGTTCAAAATTTTGTTTGAAAAAATAAGAAATTCTGCTCTCCTTAGTTCGAAACTGAAAATAACAAAATAAAGGAAATAAATACAAGTAACAAAATCAAAATGCGCATGAATTGTACTATCATTCGAATTTTATTAAACAAATTAAATACAAAAGATTTATTCTCTTTGTTCTCCGATTCTGCTATTTTCACGACGCTTATAATCGCTACACATTACCAAAAAAATCGCCTCCTCGAGTTTTATAATGAACAATAAATTATCTAAAAAAAGAGAAGAAAAATTACAAAAGACTGCGCTTCCAAGTGTATTTAATATAAATAAAATAACTCAACGCTATGTGTGTACGGAAGATTATAAATCGATTCGTCATATTAACGATGCATGCTTGAAAATTGGTCTAGTTTAAAATTAAAAAGAAAGAGAAAGACCTCGCGCTCGAAGATTCTGTTCGTTTCTTCCTTTTTCAATCTCCGCTCGATCCACGAGCAACTAATTGTACAAATCGTCGTAAAAAGAAAATAAGAAAAACAAAGGTTTTTACAGTCTTCCGCTAACTCATGCTCGTGTATCGTTTGCTTTATCTTTCTCTGCTATTTTAATAAAACAAAGAAGAGGAGAAAAACTAAGGATATATTAAATTTTCTCTTGCAAGTTAAAATACATTTTCGGTAAATACTTGCGACGACTTGTGCGCTTGCCTCGCGAAGGAGAGTGTGTGTATAAAGTTGGTCTCAGAGAACAAATACCTTAGTGGTACTTCTCGAATGAAATTCGAAATTTTACATCATGCAGAAGGCTCGAGACAGAAGTTTATAAAGTAACGATAAAAATGCGCTTGGAATGACGACGAAAAATACCGAATGTGCGAATACTTTTCGTTAACTCAATATAAATTTTTGTTTTATTTATGCCGTATTCTTCCTTAAATCAGAGCACTTGTCAAAATTACTAGCACTTTGTTGCATGCACTTATGAATTCGACCATTAACAATATTACTTTTATAATATACTGGAAGCAACATTTATTGAGAGTAACCTATTTAAAAACAAGATAAATTTGATTGTATTGGTTAGTTTGAATTCATTTTAAGATTTAAACGTTTATAGAAAAACATGTACTAGTTTAAACTTATAGTACAATAATTTTTAATATAGAACTTTATAAAAAAGACTGTTAATCTAGAAGAATAGCATAAATAAAAAAATTATTTATTAAAAAGTAACGAATTTACACTATCGTTCAGCTTATTTGCTGTTTACCTTTTTTCATCAAGGAATATACATTCACCGTCGACTTCGCGGAACGCAAGCGACTAAACTATTGTTTTTTAACATGATCTACAACTTCCCGAGACCGCTGACTTGAATATAATGTTTAATTCTTTTCAGATTTTTAAAACGCATTTACGATATGTACAATGAAAGATGTAGTAAATGGATTTTTCTCATATATTTATCTATGTGATATAAATATACGCGGGATTCACATATGTGTTTAATATGTACTATGTATTTGTAAAACTGTAAGCCTTCGAGGGATCCAGCGAACCGCACCGAGACATTAAAAAGAAAACTTTTACTATCCACGAATATACGCACACAACTTGCAAAATCAATTAATAATTATTCTTTTTAGGCTCTGGTAAAAAGTCTCCGTCACAGCAATCCTTTCCCTTTCACTCTCTCCCTCACATTCTTTCTTTCTTCTTCGAACGTGCATGAAAAAAATATACATAGATACGCGATTTCACATATGTGTGAAATATATATATGTATATATATATATTTATATAATTATATCGATGCATGTATATATGCATATATATCGGTCTTTTTTCTTTTTATATATATAATATATATAAATTGTATCGACGACACAATAGTTTGAACTTTGAAGGGAGTGAAATAACGCGAGTTTCGGTTTTCGTATATTTAAGAATTATAATCTCTGCCATTTCCCTCTTGATCTTAAACTTCGATTTGACCTCTTCAAATTGATCATGTGCCCGTAGGTTAAGATTGTTGATCCTTTGTCTCGGGACTCGGTTATTATCACGAACAACGACTAAAATATACGTTCTAACGCTATTTACACCAACTTATGTACTACGGATATCTTGCGAAATGGGCTAGTCTAAAATTATATTATACAGGATGCCACCTCTTCACCTTAACTCGACATTGAAATGATATTTAACATCTTTGGACTCGATTTATTACACATTTTTCGTATATAGATTAATACGCCATTACGACTGTTAACGTCGTTCCATCATCATTTTATATTTCGATCCGATTAACTCTCGGAAAATTAGCTCGCAACATCTCAAAGTCACTCGTCCAATACAATCTAAATTTTCTTCATGATTGAATTGTTTGATCGACCTTTTGCTTCAGAGTTAAATTCTTGCTTCAACGCATCGCATTCTCATTCTAGTTAAAAGTCGCAAAATTTTCAGCCCTCGCTTATCAAATACAACGTTAAAAGAATGAAAACACTCGAAAGCAATCCACGGTCAATTAAAAGAAAGATAATACGCACACCTCGTCGCTTACAGCTCAATGATCGCTAATTAAAAAAAGCCTTGCTTTTGATTAAGAAAAAATGGACAAAAGACTCTCTAAATGACTCGAATATACATTCACTCGAATAAATATCATTCCAGGGTAAGAAATACATCATCAACAATGGAAAAAATCTTTAAAAAATCTAGAAAGAACAGCGTATACAACATATATCCATTATTCACAAGGGACGACGACACCTCGCCCGAGTAAAACAATAATCGCAATAAAGGAGAAAGAAGCTCCAGATGCCGGGATTTCTAAGAATTTCACTCCGAAGCTCTCGCTCGAGCACGCGCGCGGTTTTTTTTCGTATTTACAGTGGGCCCTGGTGATGGTTTCTTCTCAGGCCAGGCGGATGGGCCTGACGAACGCTGCGGGGCCCGCGGACCACGAACGACGAGTGCAGCCGAGGCTTGATCTCGCCGATGGTTCCTGAAGTTATTGAGGCTGATCGATGCTCCGGGACACAGCCCGGAAGCAAGTCCTATACTGCCGAGACCTGTGCATCCTCGTCGTCTGTGAACAAGAGAAATAATTGATTAGTTTTGTTGCGGTGCGTC
The DNA here is from genome assembly GCA_900474385.1 of Ormyrus pomaceus. Lineage (NCBI taxonomy): Eukaryota > Metazoa > Arthropoda > Insecta > Hymenoptera > Ormyridae > Ormyrus > Ormyrus pomaceus. The sequence continues at coordinate 101,769 of UCOM01000094.1, forward strand.
AGATTGATGTTTATTGTTCGCTTTGTTTTTTACTTGACACTCGGCAACGCTTTGAAGGAACTACTGGAGATATTGATTGAGAATATCAATGATTAGAGAGTATTGTAATGACTAATCATTGATATTCCTTATTTTAAGCGTCCTAAACCATTATAAAAACCAAAAATAAGTGAAGTGGGATGATTCTTTAAATTTTAACGGAATTAATAAAATCATAAAATGGCTTTTTAATCGACGACTAAAACATAAATTTTTGTTAAAGGCAGAAAAGAAAAAAAAACGTTGGTTATTAAAGAAGACCCTTATTCCATTAATCTCAAAACTTCTGTAGAATTCTGCAAGTATTTAAAATCTAAGTATTAGCTGTAAAATGATAATAAAATTTATTTATTATTAATATCACTTAGTTGATACCTAAACCTATTGAAAAAATTAAATTAGTCATTATATCAACGAAGAATCTATCTTTGCAGCATGCTTACTGTGAATTCTCTAATTGGATTATTACCTTCGAAGGTGAAAAGTCTAGTATAAAGTTAAAAACATGTCAACCTAATATTCTCAATTGATATTAAGGTTAATAAGAAGACTAATTTCAAATCATTCTTGGAAGCTTGGAATCAAAATAAAAATAATAAATCTAAAATAAAGCAGTGAAAAATTAATGCAGGTTAGCGAGTATCTCTTACAAAAGTAGTTCCTCTAAAACAGCGTTGCAATTTCGACCCTCTACAATCTTTCAACCGCTTTGAACAATCCTCGCGGCAAAAAATTGCAGAGAATCGCGTAGACAAAATAAAACTGACAGTCTCGAAAGCAACTATACAAAAAACGTGCGAAACAGATCGTCGCAAAGCAAAAAAAATTCGCATGGTAGGTAGCATAAAATATCGAGGAAATGTCAAGTCTCATAAAAAACAAAATAAAAAACATGAGGATGAATGCAATGTAACGGATGACATGATGAACAAAAGCAAGCGAGCATAGTGCAATGGAGGGAGATATATAGATGCAATTTTCTTTCACTTCTTTGTTCTCTAGAAACGAGTATCGTAAATCTCAAAAACAATATCGATATACGTAAACACAATCGTATAGCATCCGTTGCAACAGTGCTGATATGTACGTTTAAACTTATAGAGTGCTCCAATATTCATTGTATTAACCTTCATCATTGTTAAGTACTCGTCAAGTGTTAATATACGTCACACAACATGGAAGATATGCAAAATGCATTCACCGCACACCAATCGACAGATCATTCACGAACTTATGTATTGGAATTCTTCTTCATTATCAAGCATCATTTCTTATTATTTACAATGCAGCATGTAGGCAAGTACAAATGACATTTTAAGCTTTTACGTTTTTGATCTGCTTGTTCCTACAAGAAGTGTATTTATCGAAGACTTTTTGCACCCATTAAAAATACCGTTTATGTATACAGAAGGGTAGGAATGTGATTTTCAGTTATGTATTTAATGGTAAGTAATGATGTTAATACACAGTGTTCAATGCTGTGGTAAAGATGTAGCGATAACTCCTGGTTAAAGTGTCTATACTTTGTTTAGAGATTGTTCTTAGATGCTGGACTAACAAAATACAAACAAAAAAACAAATTTTACCTAAAAACAATCCCACCAAGAGCATCGATTGGCCGTGTAATGAAAAAACAAAACGCAAAATTAAAAAAAAAGGAAGACAAAAGAACCTGCGTTAAGTGTTCTAACGCGCGATCGTCCGTCTCGTCACTTGCCTCTGCCTGCGCTCTTCCTAAAAGATAAAGGGCGCAGGCAGAGAAGCTACTAAATCGTCCTGGTCGCTGGCAGAGAGTCTTGGTCAGTGATGAAGCATTGAGCTCCGTTCATGTGTTATATACCATCTTCGTGTTCGTTGCGATAGGTGACTCCCTCGTGGCTGTGAGCTCGGCCGAGCCTGTGGAGCCTGGCCATCTGGGCTGCGATCTTGTACTCCGGGGGAACGCGGCACGGCTCCGGCCTCTGAAGCTGCCTACTGCCCAGCGGCGGTGGTAGCGGCGGTGGCGGCATGCTGCTCATCCCTGCACCTGAAAACCCTTCGCCGACTCTCGGATCTCTGCTTTTTTGCGCTGGGCGGGGAGCTGTCGACTCGTTCGCGAGAGCTTTTTGGCTTTGGGGAGCTTTTTTCTTTTGGTTTGCGGTTTTAGTGTCACACGCTGAGGTTGGCATTTTCACTGCCAAGGTGTGGAGGGACTCGGAGCTAATGCAGGTATGGGTCTACTGTCGATGAGTATTTTTTTAAGTTTTTCGTTTTGATTCGTTGAAGTTTTCTGTAGGCGGTAAGACTGAAGCTTCGTGATTATTCTGCAGGTAAAATATCTGCTTTGTAGAATTAAAAAAATACATAAGTTTTACTCAAAGATTGAATTAGTTAAAAAATACTCATACAGATGATCGATACCTGTAATGCTCGACGAAGTCATCGTTACGTCACTCTCTAAGTTATGAAATAAAAAACCCCAACAGGTGTTCAATTACCAATAACCATAAGCACTGTTCTTATGGGCCATAAGATTGAAAGAAATAGTTTGTCGTAAGTAACTATTGTCTTTTTCCAATAAAGAAGTACGTATTTAGCAGATTCTAAAGAATTCCTGTTCAAAACACATGCATAAAAAGACTTAACATTCTCACGCATTCACGTGCGTTTAACATGCATATTTACAAAAAACCAGCACCAAGCCTTAAATAAATAAGCACAGCATAGCAACTACAATTACACCCATTTTTCCTTTACAATCGTGAGTATTGCAATGACGTGATTAGTGTGACTGCCTTAAAAAAACATAAACTTTAAAACTCAATGATTAAACATAACATACATGTTATTAATTTCTTTGTAATCCCTTCTATAAACGAATAGCAAAGGAACAAAGATATAGTTAAAAGCATCCGCGTTAAAAACCACATTAAATTAGTATCCACGAGTTTTAAAGTTTAAAAAATCGTCGATCTGGAAAACAACCAAACTTTCGCAAAGAGTGAGACCAGGATGCGGTCGATCGATGGCAGCGTCTCAAGTGACAAAGGTGGTAGGTGAGTCGATTAATGATATCACACTGGGCTCAAAAAAAAGTTGAGAAGAAAAAAAAATAAAGAAGTAAACTCCATCCGCAAGACTCCTGATCCAGAGAGAACGACCGGTGCGTGTGTGCGGGTGTATTCAGTCCTCTCTCCAGCAGCAGAGCTCGTCGACTCACCGTCAAAGCTATTCTCCCTGAGGCCGTTCCGCTGATGATGATGGAGGTGATGGTGATGATGATGCAGGTGCTGGTGAAGGTGATTCGCGGGGAGCGGGGGCAAGACCGCCACCGCGTGCGGGAACGGCGGCGCTGCACGCGAGAACTGCCCTGCTTTCGTGCACACAGACACACACCATTGCTTTTTTTTAGAGCTCCCTTTTTACAACACCCCGGTAGATCCGTGTTTCTTGTTTAGTTAGAGAGAAAGAAAGAGAGAGAGAGAGAGAGAGAGAGAGAGAGAGAGAGAGAGAAAGTGAGAGATTTCAATTCGTAACTTTTTCGTTTTGCTGATTCGCCTTTTTACAGAAGCTAAGATGAATGTTGAGACGCGCCTGCGCAGTTTTTGCTGGATAAATTAGTTTTTTTCGGCAAAAATTGCGCGTCACGTTGAAGTAGATCGCAGAATTTAAGCTTAATTAAGTATATACAGTAGAATGCTAACTACAATAAGATACTTTATGTACACCAAGATAAAAAGTTTTTTAAAATGAGTATTGTAAGTTTGCAATTAGTAGTTTTGAACAAATCTAAAAAGCCTTACATTACTCGTCTTTAATTTTTACTATCTAAATGTCCTTACTAAGAAGGATGTAAACTTTATTAAGCATTGGTCTGGTATAATCTGGTATAAAATAGTCAAAAATATAAAAAAAACCTTCAAATACCAAAAAAATTGATAAAAATGCAAAAATGCAAAGATACTATCCAATTCAAAAGAATATTTACAACAATAAAATAACTATCAAAAACTATTTGGAAAAACGTTTCTTATGCAAAAGATACTCTTTTGAAAAAATGTTATAAGCAATACTATAAACTTTGATACGACGTCTATCACTAATACCTCGTAAGAGCCCTTTTATTTGGATAAACAGCAACCAATAATTACGAAAAAGTACACGACGTTTAAAAAAAGCGTCTACGATCAAGCATGCTTTTATTCTCATAGCGCTGTGGATCTATATTTGCTATGAGACAAGAATAGCATCATGAAAATCTCCTGCGAGAACTGACAAATGGCCACCGAAAAATGTGAACTCCAGCCTTAGAAAAAAACTGAATAAAAAGTATCTTTTTATCTGACTGTTTTTCAATGTATTGGAAAAACGTTTTATCCAGTTTTACGGATAAGGCTTAAAGTTTTTTGATAACCAACAGTATTGCGATGTTACACAAAAAAACTACAATATACAAACATTAATATCACAGTACTGGATATTCAAAAAATTTTGATAAATGAGTAGAAAAATGAACAGGCCTGTTCAGTCGACTTTTATAAAATATTCTAATTTTTTAAAAATCAATCGATCAAACCATCTCCCGACATAAATGCGACAACAGCGACTAGCCAAATGCATTTAAGATCTAAACCCCAGCTGACTCGATTCGCCAGTCTCGATTATACAGAGAAGAGAGAGAGAGATTGAGAGAGAGAAGTGAGCTCTCGCTTCTTTTGATCGTTATAGTCGTGTACTACGTACCTTGCATGGCAGAGTGCCGTCTTTGGGGAGGCGGTGGACTGCCGCCGGCCTCGACGCTGCTTCCACTGTGGCTGTCCAGCTGTGTACTGTGACCACTGTCACTGCTCGTCACCGAACCTACGCAAACACGACGCCCAACACAAATGTCTATCACTACGGTTTTTCCTGCTGAGAGAAAGAGAGAGAGAGAGAGAGACCCCGTCTTCGTTCCTCTCCGCTCACGATCGTCATCTTTCCTCTGCTTTTTTTTTATAGTATAAACCCCCTCCCAACGCTTTTTCTCACTCGCCGTCAATTCGCACCTCTTTTCTTTAGAATGTTTTGTTCTCTCTCTTTGATTTTAGTGTGGGAACTATTGTGAAAAAATGACTCTTTCGATGATCCACTACCTAGTTGATGAAACTTTATGTACAGTAAAAAGTGACTTACTTGACTAAAGCTTTAGGAGAAAAATTAAGTAAATAACTGTTAATGAATATTTTGTAGGTATGATGAATTAATGATTCTAGTGAGTTGAAATTTTTCAAGATTAATATCTAGTGCAACTACTAATATAACTTTACTAGCTAGATTTAAAAACAAATTTGCATTAGTTAAAAATTTTAAATTTATATAATCAGTAATCGTAATAAAAAGGAAATATAGTTAGAAATCGAAATAGATAGAAAGCATATAAAACACCAGCGTTTGTCAAAAGCACTACGTATAGAATAATGGATCATCAATAAAAGATTTTTTCGTTATATCATTAAAAAAGTTATCTTATTAAAAAGTTATAATTGTGTATTCTTTAAACTTGTGTATTTATATTGTACTTTGTTTGTGATTTGAAAGCAACTACTCTATATAGCCAATTCGCATGAACAAATTTTACTACGAAGCTATTGTGTATTTAATGTACATGATAATAATGAACTTTAGTACTTCATTGTCGAACTTTTCGTGTCCACTTCCAATTAATCCCGTTACAAGAAGGCAAAAGTGCGTGATTTGGCGATGAAACGAGTGACCAAAATCCCCCCGAGTATAAATAGAGCACACCGTAAAAAAAGAGTAAAATCGTGACGTGAATTCCAGTATGTATATAATTATAAAAAGCGCGAGCTTTCGGCGTATACAAGAGAATATATAATGCGTGCGCGCGTGGTATAAAAAAATGAAACAACGAGAGGACATGAAAACACTCACGAGTAATAATTGCGTGACTGCTGTGCAGCGTGCAAAACAAAGGGACCTTCTTCCTTCCTTTTTGCGCTCTCTTTCAAACCACTTGCACTCTTTTGCCCTTCAACTTACTTTTATCCTCTTTCATGCGCACGCACTCATTTTCTCTTTCCCTTTACTGTTCATTCTTTTTTTCTCGTTTTCTCTCTTTCTCCTCATGTTTGCTCCAGTCAATAGACAAAAAAGTTAATCTTAACTTTAATAATTGAAAAAGACAATAAAAGAAGTGAGCAGTAAATAAGAATACGTAAAACTAATATAAACAAGAGGCATAAAAATCATTCGCTGATCACAGAGACAAGCAAAGGCTAGCCCTGGATAGAATATTCTTCTGAAAACGGTTTATCGTAAGTTTTTTTTTTCGTAAATTATAATTCATTTTTTAATTTCTCTATTTAAATGTATAATGTTTATTGTGTCTAATATGAATTCTATGCATTCAAAAAGCATATAAAAATGTGATGAAAAGCCATTCCCACTTCGTCGTCTCCAATACGACTTTCGATCCAGGGAGCAGAGAAAAAACAATGAATGACACAGAGAGTGAGCGAGAAAGAGAGTGAGAGAAAACACACGATACATCTCTCCTCATAACCAAAATATAAAATAAATAACACAAGCACCGTTCTATATAATATATAATAGTAATAATAATAATATGCGAGAGAGACGACGACGACGCCGAGGAGTACGAACACAACGATTTCACAAGGCAAAACTCACCACTCGTGAGGGTCTTCCTGAGCGGTTGTAGGTTGCTCAGACTCGTGACGCTACTGCTCTCGGCGCTCAGGTCAACTGGTGGTGGCAGACCTGACGGCGTGTCGCTGTGTGAGCGTTCGTGCATCGGCACACGATTGCCGCCCGAACCGACGCGACGCGGCGCACCAGGACTCGACTCGAGAGCCGTCGAGTGAAGCGCCAGTCCTGGCACTGGCAGCTGAGGAGTGCAGTGTTTTGGCTGATAAGGTCGGGTTTTGTGCGGATCTGACAATGCAAGCATTTTGCGAACTGCCTGGGGGGAGGCTGCTCCAAACTTCGTTCCTGCAAGAATTAATAGACTTTAAGTTTGCTATGCGTATTTTTATATAAAAATTAAAGGAAAATAATAATATATATGATTTATGTATGAGACTGTAAACCTGCAATATTCTACTATAGAAAAAACGAAGACCACTACAAAGTGATTTCTTCAAAGATTATCAGATAAAAGTGAAAAATTTAAAAACCTACACATGGTCAGTCTGTGAATTAAAAGAAAATCTCACCTTGAATACTCTTCCTTCCTTCGCTCGTGCTACTCGCGCTGCTGGTTGTGGAGAGTGTCGGCGAGGGATGCCTCCTACCGCGAGAGCCGCCCAATGGCACAGCAGCAGCCATCGCAACCGCGCCCGCATGTGGTTCGCATTCTACCGACAGCTGATGTAGCTTCTCTTCGTCCGTGATGACCTTCATATTAGCTAGGTACGCCTTGACTCGTCGCACCATTTGCGCCTCTTCGAACATTTTCTTTGGATTTGGAGCGGCAGCTGATTTCTTGCGCCTTTTTACTGTCGCTGTTTGTCCGCCTATAATTGTTAAATGTTTATATAATTTCTGTTTAATCAGATTTTAAGACAAAATTCATAAAGCAACACATATGTTCGACTGTTCAGTCACAAATTACATACTATCTAACTCAAATACACAAGCTTTTATAAAAGCCTTTTTATCAGCCAAAACATATTAATTTACCTTGGTTACCAGTGGTCATTTGATTCAAAGCTACCATTGCCGAGCTTGGAGGTTGTCCGCCCCGCTCTAACATTGTAAGCAAATCATAAGCAGATGAGCACATATTTGTTAAAGTTCGAACTTCCTTTGCTATCATTCGGAGCTTCTCAAAATTGACTAAACCTTCCACTCTCGAATCGTTTCCGAGATGAATGAAAGTCAGATCTTTTTTAACTACTGGATAAAATGGAATCTAAAAGCATAATAGTTTGTTAATTTTCATTCACATTTATCCACACAAAAAATTATAATGTTATAAAAGAAATTAACAATATTTACGATTGGAGGCTGTGTTTGTTCGCTAGCAACTAACTGTCGGTACTTGCTCATGTTTCGACTAGGATCCATAAGTTCCTGTAAGTCGCTGAAAAGCCTCTGATATTTGCTCGGTAACTTTTCCCAAGATGTTCGAAGTCGGGAAACTGCTCCGTGACCCAATCCAGATATAATAGCAAACATGGAATTGAAATTTTTGCATTCTTTGCATTGCCCTGTAATATGCAATGAAAATAATTAATAAAAAATTCTACATAAATCATTTATTTTCATAATTAAAAAAAAAAAAATACGTACGAGCTATCTTTATAAATTGTTTAATAATTTTACTTCGTCTGACAAAATTATGTTCTGAACAAACTTCTGTTACAACCCAGAACATTTCCCGATTAACTAACTCGGCGAATTGACTCAGCATTGGCACGCCGTATTTACTTTTCAACTCGAAAAGATCGTCCACATATTCGGTAGATTCAATTTGTCTAAATACATAAAAATATCATTAGCTTTTTTAACTTTCTCAAGTTTATTATTCTTTTAGAAAGCGAAAATCTTACCTAAATATACTAAAGTCCTGAAGAGTTAACTGAATAGCTATCTCGCCCGCATTCAACTGTAAAAAGTGCACCTGCGACTCTCTGATCAAATCCGGCGCCTGCTCGTCAGCAACCAAAGTTTCCGACACTCCGTTTGTCTTTAGATAGTATCTCGAGCTCAAACCGATCCTTTCAGCGAGATTCTGCAACTGATCAGGTAACCGTCTCTGCTTGATCATACCGCCCTCGCCGACGCTGACTTCAGCGAGCGAGAAGTTGGAGCTACTCTCTGTTATGCTGAATTCTCGCAGCGCGAGCATCACGACTTCGTGGGCCGTTGTTTCCTTGTTCACGAGTAGGTACTTGCAGGTCTGGTCGGCTTTGTACACCTTGAGCACATGTTCCGGATAATCAGATGCTCGGAGATCATCGTAACAGTAGAGCGAGGTCAGATCGGGGTTCGATCGAGAGTGGTAGAGATTGGAAGATTGCTGGGCAAGACCGGTGCCCGGAGGAGTATGTGGTGGACCAAGCGGATCGTCTGCGTGTACGCCGTCGCTGAAATCGAAAAACAATTATGTAAACTTGATATTATTGTAAATTTTAAATAGACTTTTTGCAATAAGTAAAGATTTCACCTTTTAAAGATAAGAGGACGTTTTTAATATCTTATTGACAAGTCTGGTTCATTGATTTAATGATAATGCAAGTAAATAACACACCCAATGATAAATAAATACTAATCAAAGAATTTATTTATTATTTATTCGCCAAAGATATATTTGGAAAGCGTGTGATAAAGTTTAATTGACAAATTTAATTCAATAAGATTTTAAAGTAAAAGTGGTTTCTTACTATAAAGAAATACTCACTTAATCATATTCTTTGGCAAAATGTTCATCTTCATAAGAGCTTTTTGAAACCTCTTTCTAGGTCCCAATGTCATGAAGCCCTTATGTTCCTTCTTCGCATCTTTGCACGGAGACACGTTACTACTGTCGGCTGGAATGAGAAGTGGCACTCCGCCAACCATTGGATTGAGAGGATTAACAGGTGTCAGTGGATCAACATGCGACGATAACCTCATTCGCGGATCAGTCTGCAGTCTCGGAAGCATTTCAGGTTTGTTTGGTCGATTGCGTGGTCGAGGCGAATTGTCTGGCACTTGTAGCATCTCTTTAAACGCTACAAATAGAACATCGAAATGAAGTTAATACTATTGCGCCTACTTTACTAGTTGGATTAAGGCAACTTTTATTGATAGAAGAAGTAGTAACATATACATGCTTCAAATTCAATACACAGATACAGTAAAAATTAATTTTATAGCATTGCCAATATTTTTTATAATGCTATAAAACGATGTTGTGTATCTTTAAATTGGACTAAGATCTTGGACTGAATAACAAATTTCTTACCTAAGAGATTGGATTTGACGGTGATGCTAAGATGCGTTGAGCCCTTAAGAATTTCCAAGGCTTTCGCGTGATTGACGTGCTCGAAGCTCTGCCCATTCACCTCAAGAATCTGATCACCACGTTTGAGACCGACGTCCTCTGCCTTGGACTTTTTCTCGACGTTAGAAATGAATATACCGTATCCCTTTTCGTATAAAATACTGAAACGAAGAACCTCGTCTCTACTCGGCCGCGTCAAAACGACGTTTCGCGTCCTCGCTTTAGCCGCGCAGGCGATATTTAGCAACCTATAAAGAAAAACAACAGTTACCAATCATTACGAAAAATAAAGTTTAATAATCAAAAAGTATTCAAAGGTTCTTTTACGTACCTCTGTTGCCCCTGCATTTTTTCTCTCTCCAAGCATGCCTCGAACGCTTCGAGAAACTCCATCATTGCAGGGTCGGTTTCGAAGTCCGTAAAGTGGTTATTAACCCAAAGCAACACGACTCTGGCCACCCTGTCCCTAACGTGGGGCTGTTCAAACCACTCGAGAAGCTGGGTCGCAACGAAAAGCGAATTATCGACGAAAGTCCTGTGCGTCAGCAGAAAGTCCTCGACGTAAGTCGGGTCCGTAATACTGTTCTCTTCAATGAGTTGGAGCATGAGTCTATCGGCTGTGCCTCTAATAACGACGTGACCTCGTCGTGCCCCGCCGTCCAGCGCTCCTCGGAGTTCGGTAACGAGGATTACTCGACCGTTTTCCTCGTGCCGCCTCGTGTTTTCCTCGCCCTGGTGCTGGATCCTGTAGTAGTCCGCTTGGGTGACGCAAACAAACTGGCAGTCATCGCACCTGTGTACATAGAGAACGTATAAAGAACATGAGCTCCTTGTTTGCGGGCTGAATCATATTTTTCTGTTTTCTTTCGTTTTGTTCGTTTGTTTCAATTCGATTTTTTATCATGATTTTATTGGATTTTTGCTTTATTACTTGCAATATTTTTTTTTACATCAAGTTAATTTTTCCAATGTTTATTTACCGAGTGTTAATATGACCTTAAATTGATAAAATTAGAAAAGTCATAAATCGGTAGGAGTATAAATTAAATTATAAAATATGCAAATGCTGTAATATCAATTTATGAACGTTGTTATTATGCATCAAAAATGCGTACGAGTTTTGATAAATGAATTATAATATATCACAGAATTTTTATTTGGACAGACAAAATAGAAATTTCGATAGAAGTAAAGTAATTGAAACTTACTTTGTCCTCATAATACCACGGTGTAAGAGCCTCTCCATTGTTGGCAGAATACCAAAACTGTCTCCCACATGCAGCTGTTCGACTTCACCATTACTATATTCAACTTCTACATTGCCATTGATAAGAACGCTCCAGCTGTCTAATTCTTCTCCATCGGTGAGAACTACCATTCCAGCCCTTTCTACTACTGCAAATACCATAACTGCACATAGTGCTCTTCTCACTGCCAATGTCATGTTTGTGAAAGCTTTGAGATGTTGCGTGAACTCTAATAGAACCTCAATATCATCTTCTGTTCTTTCTACAGGATCTTTTTCCAGGCATTCTCTTACTGTATCTCTTACTGTCAAACTCTGCAAAGTAAATTAATAATATTAGACAAAATTCAATACATCCTAAATGATGATCTAAAAATAAAAATTGAATACTCACATCCATACTCTCAGCAAGATCTTCTTCCTCGTCACTATCTACTATGGATTCGACGAGTCCAGAGAGATCAACCTCATCTGGATCTGCGTCTAAGGAGCTCTGGACAGACGTCATTGTATCTGAACCACTGTATGCTGAACTTGTATCACTAGAGTGACTGCTTCTGTTAGATTTCTGATAGAGCTCTGGCCGGCCTGTCAGGCCTTGTGAAAACTATAACAAAAATTAATCCTTGCATTAGTTTAGATTTACAGAAATTTATTAAATTATTGTAAATATTAATGAGGATAATAGTTCACGTAAACACTTAAGCTTTTTTTCATTATTGCTATTAAACAAAAGTTTCTGAATTATTTTGCATATGTTGGCTGATAATCTATGTAACAAATAAGGCAAAAATCATTTTTTACCAAGTAAATGTCAATGATTTCTATAAAGTAACGTATATAAACCACAATGATAAAATCACTTCTTCTAACTACTTAATGTAAACTATTAAATCTGTGTATCCTGCAATTTTAATTTGCATTAAATTTAAAAATTTGATTCTAGCAAATATTATAGCTTCTAAGAACAGTTTGATAGCTTCAATAACATCAATAATTTGCAATTGCTGTGAGTTCTAGAATCTTTTCAAGGCTCATTAAAAACTCTTGTCCAATTAACAATATGAAAAAGCAAAAGCAAGTCAAAGAATCTGACCATGGAATTTGTCCTAGGCATCGTTTAGTGTTTACTGGGGTCTTTCATTCTCAATAAAAGAGTAAAGAGACACAACAATTGATACTGGTTTCTGAAGCAGAGTCGTCGTATTCAGGATCTTGAACATTTTCATTGCCAATAAAGTTAGACTCTCTCTTTAGAAATATGTATTTTCTTGTAAATTAGGAAAATTTAATAGTAAAAGTATACACAACTGTCTTAAAGATAAAAATAATAACAAAACAAAGCTTACAAATTAGAGTTCATGTGATAATTTGTTTTGCATTAGCATATGAATATATAAAAGACTCTTAGTGTTATACTTTTAAGAACACAACTAAAATCTAAATAATAATTTAAAATGTTTTACATCTCAACAACATATAAAAATAAAGATCTTCCACTTGACCAAAATTTAGTTAACAGCAAGTCTATTTTTTTTGAAAATTAAAGAATGTTAAAACCTAACTAAACATCTTGCTGCTCTGACAGTTGTTCAAAGAACTTGTAAACGTCCTACTCGTCATTCAAAACTAGGAAAAACCCTTGAATAAATGAACGAAAACAGAGACAGAAAATTGACAGCTGCGAGCCATCATCATCCCGAAAAGCGCGTACTGGTCATCCGGCAAACTGTGCAGCCGCACGCGAGAGCCCAAGCCAAACAACAGAGAGAGAGATCTCTCTCTCTCTCTCTTTCTCCCGAGTGCGGGAGTACCCAGGGAAATTAGATTTCCCAGCCTGCACGGTGCGGGTCAGGAAGGTGAAGGCTCGGCTCTCCGCGCTCTTCGTGCGTGCCTGTGTGCATACACACAAGAGCGAGAGGGCAATATACCAGGAATGGGCGTGATTGCGACAAGGGGGGAGGGGAGGGGGGAGCGAGGAGAGGCGCGAGATTAGGTTAGGACGACACGACATGACATCACGCATCGAGACTCCACTCCTACAACGCCGCCCGCGTCTTCGTTCTCTCTTTCTCTCTTGCTCTCGTGCTCCTTTAAATGCCCGCGAATGTGCCTCGCGGACTTTTCGAGGAGCGCGGAGAGAAAAAAGCGAGCGAGCGAGCGCTCTGCTATATGGAACGGCCGCGCACGCACGCACATCACACATGTGTGCACCAGCGGACGCGTACTACATACGTGCATCTCTCTCGCGAGGGGCCTGTTCGGCGGCGGCCATGAAAATTAATGGTCGAGAGAGAAAGAGAGAGCGTTTATACATTCGCGGACGGACGCGCCAGTCTCCCCGTAGAATCTGCGCTATGCCCTAGCCATTTAACAACAAAACGATAGTACACTGGTAGTGGTGTAAGCTACACGGCACTATGAGGCAGCACTCACTTGATACATGCCGCCGTAGGTATCCATCGCCGAGCAGAGAACTGCGGCGGACGCCCGATTTTCACTGCACTCGCATAACCAACGCAGGAGAGCCGCTCTCAAGTCCTTCCGGGCGATCCTTTCTGCGGAGCGAGAGCAGCACCCGGAGCCGCGCGCATAATCCCCGCCAGGCCAGGGGAACAACGAACAACACTCGGGCGGGCGGGCGACGGAAAAAAAACAGAGCGGCCGAAGAAAACCGTGCTGCTCGGCCGCGGAGAGATCCAAAGGAAAAACGGAGCTCTCGGTCGCGCGCGCTCTCCGCTACTACTCTCTCTCTCTCTCTCGGTGCCGCTCTCTCACACGGACTCTCACGCACACCGGCACAGAGGGCGAATTCCACTGGCGCGGCGCGAGCGCGCCGCTAAAGGCGCTCGCCGCGCTCTCTCGGGATAAATAAGCTGCCTGCCTGCCTGCCTGCCTGCCCCCTTCTCTTTCGTGCTATATACATCGCTGCTGCACGCCGAGTTTTCGGTTGGGAGAGTGCAGCCGCGCGGCGAAACGTGTCTCGCGCGACCAGGAGCGTATATACAAGTCGGGGAGGAAGTGACGAGGAGGAAAACAGATGGGGGGGGGGGAGGATTCACGAAGGAAATTCGGGTGCGTTGGGCGTTTGCTTGGGTTATGGAGTATTGTAGGCGACCGGTGTACCTGATTGTTAGCTTTAATTACAGAGATTAATGCTTCGACGTTTGCGTCGGGACGACTCTTTTTTTTTCTTTGAATAATTGCAATGTTTATCGCGGCGGCAGCGGGTAAATGTTTGCTTTCTCTATCTCGGAACTTCTTTACCAGATTATTTCATTCAAACGTCGTGAATTTTCGGTTTAAAAGTCCGGTCGCTCAGATAATCCAGGCGTCTGGCGCGAAAACAAACATTGTAGATAAGTTCATTGAATATAAGCTATCGGGAGCAAGAATTAGCGACAGATAAGAATTTTATAGACCGAGCAAAGCACCTAGTAACGTTCCAACCCGTACTACGCACAGACATAATAAAACGCGCCCATTGTGAAAGAATAACGAACTTGAACCAAGCTGAATGAAGAAAGCAGTTCGAGCGGCGACTTTCTCGGCTCTACAGTCGAAACGCAATAGAATATCGTTTATTTACAAATAAATTATCGCGGCGAACGACAACAATTTTCCCATGCACTTTTAGCGCGAAATAGCGGAGAGAACTCGATTCGACGCGCTGCTCAAAGTGCGATATCGGCTCTATGGGAGAGGAATGCAAAATCGTTAAGGAGCAAAAAACGAGATCTAATGCTCGAGGATAAATAGCGGAGAGAAAGAGAGATAATAGAAAGAACGTAAGAGGGGCTCTCCGAGCAGAGGAAACCGCAAGTAAATGACAGAGCGAGTAAATTACTGTACAAGCTTCAAACGGAGGAAGGGGGAAGACAAGCAGGAAAAATCCGCAGGGGACTTACAACCTCGAAATCAAGTCGACTTTCCCGACTCATTAGCGAGCTTTTTCCATCGGTCAAGACCCCCCCCCCCCCCTTTCTCGGGGCGTCGAATTCCGATCGGCCGAATCAAGCCAGACAGCACTTTCTCCCTTTTCCACCTGTGCCGCTCCCGGCGTATATCTCGGCACCCGGGAAAGAAAAATAGGCTCGACGTTCACTTGCTCAACAGATCTCCGCGTAAATAAAACAGCCGCGCGCATGAATGAGAGAGAGAGAGAGGCTGACCCCCTTCCCCCCTCTCCGCCGCTCGCGCTTGAACTCTCGAGAACTGTTGCTCGCGCCGCGCTCCCGATGCAGCCGATGCACACCGCACCGACCGGCGAGCTGTGCGTACCCGCGAGGAATATACAATATGTCGAGGAGAGCGAGAGAGGAAGGAACGGCGACGACGACGCGAATGGGAGATTCGATCGGGGATTTATTTTTGTGCCGAGGTGTCAAGGGCCTCCCCGCCGAATTTGGTCATCGCCGAGAGTGATTAGCGGAGTTACTGTTCACCGGGGGACGTGTCCGTCTTTTTTTTTTTTTTATTGCTGCGATGAGCTGTGCTTCTTCGGGCGACCAAGTTCTTTGCGTGTGTTTTAATTGCTTTTTCTTTTTTAAGCTTGATGGAGTTTGTTAATTGTCTAATTTTAAGGGTTGTACAAGGTGTATTAAAAACTGCTTTCAAGACTGTACGTTTAATTGCAGTGGACTTTCATCTTTCTCGAATTCCGTCGTGGTCTTAAATTGCATGATTTAGTATAATTCATAGAGTTTTTATAACGCACGAAACTTAAATTCACGAAAACTTTATTTCTTTTTAATAAACAAGCAGACCTCTCAGCTTAATTATTTAAAGAACAAGTTCGAAACGGAGTTTACGGTGAAAAAGTTCAAGGCAGCACTTACAATGTTTCCAAAAAAGAAAAAGAACGAGAACTCGGGAGTAAGGTTGCCCACAAGCATTTTAAGGGTGACCGAGTAAATCGATATACACACGCGTCGACTTCGAGCGCGAGCCGAGTGTGACTCATAAAATGCCGACGCTCGGCGAATTCATCATCCCGATGGAAGCGATACGTCGACGCGTAACCGCACAAAAAAGGTGTTTGTTTAAAAAAAAAGGAAGGGCGGCCGAATAAAGGACGAGACGAGCCGAGGCGAAGCGAATTGAGTCGTTAGGAAGTACGGGATGGCCAATTGTATTAGTAATAATTCGATGAGCCGAATTGGGGGATATAAGCACTGATCGATAGAGGACAGGAACGCGTGAGTCATCGCGCGCGAGAATCCACCCTCGGGAAGTTACTTTTTTGCCGGGGTGTTGACTCGTGATCGATGACTCAAACACTTCTCTCTTTCTCTCTCTCTCTCTCTCTCTCTCTCTGGCTAATTGCTGGTGGGATAAATTTAACCGTATCTTGTTGTTTACTTTAAGAATGCAGAACTTATACTTAGCCCCGAAAGAGCGAGTTTCTTTCTTTTACAAAATGATTACACTCAAGAAGGAAGGAAAGACACCCTTTTCATTCGCGTAGCTTTCATTCACAAAGAATTCTTTAATTTACGATGATTTAATTAAACATAACAAGCCAACCAGTATACCAGACACTTCAAAAGGCACATTGAACAACATTCCTGCCTGCTATTTACTACTTAACGAAACGAAATCAAAAGAACGTCACTCCTCCCACTCAGCCCAGCCGCTCCGGATAAAAAAAAATGATCCGCGTAATAATTACCCAAGCCGCGGCACAGATTTATTTAGGCCGTCGGAGGAGGAAGCAGCGAAGGTGTAAGTAAGTGGGATGAGACCCGATACGGAGAAGGCGATCGCTCGATTAAAACGGGCACACATAGGCGAGGTTCTCGGGCTCGAGAAAAGGTGATTTAAATTGATTTAATTGATTCTCGGGCCGACTCACGCCTGCAATTGGCCGCTTTGATCCAATATAGAGTTTAATGGTCATTCAAATTTTATGCGTTATGTAACTTTCGCTCTGCTTTCAGATGACATAAATTTAGGCAAAGGGTTCAAGTGGGAAGATAAGAATCGTTTTTCTGACCGCTAAGCGAGGGTAATGAAAACTGTCTTTCGCGGAATATGATTTTTAGTTTAGAATGTCAAAGAGTAACGCGAAGAGTATTATGTGTATAAGATGGAAAAATAATTGAACGATATTATTATAACTATACAAATTAATCATGTATATTTATGTACAGTAGGTGCATAAGGAATGAAGTATGGAAGACAGATTAGATGTTTTTAAAATTGTCAAGCATTGCAAAAGAGCTAATCAAAACGAAAGGCATTAACAAATTTCAAGCACCCTTGCTTTGAAGAGTCGCTCTTCAAAATTCAAAAATACTTCGACATCGACCGAGCGCTCGAAAGCTCCCTCAAAGGCTCGAATTCGAAGGAAGCCGCTCGGCGCACATTAAAAGTGCAGTCAGCGACTTGAATGACGGCGCAATTGTAGGAACGCGCGCGCACCTTTTTTTTCTTCCCGAGGCGCAATCAAGCGTCCCGCGGAAACGGACAAAGCTCCCGCCTCCAGAAGCGCAATTCAATATTGAAAAGGGTGTTCCTCTCGTCTCGTAAAAAGGAATGTAGACGCGGAGAAAAATTCATTTCTGCCGGGTCGCGGCGGGCGTAAAAACGGCAAAGAATTTCGTGCGGCGCTGAGAGAGAGGCTACAAAAGGCTAGAATTTATTTTAGCGCCGGGCGCATTTTATTATCCATGCAAAAGAGATGAGCGCGCGGGTCGACGGAAAAATGTAATAAGGATCCGGTTTATGGAAGGCGGAGAGCTGGCTCTCTTAATAATTTACAAAAGGCCGGGGTGTACACAGGTTCGGTTTGGCCGGCGCATTTGCGAGCTGACTTATCCTCGTCCGAGGATATCCTGGCACGATTGCATTAGAAATTCTATTCGGGGGCTTTTCGCGCCGCCGCTTATCTGGCCATTGTTCCTCGGAGTCGTAAAAACGGTTATTTACACCGCGTTAAGAGCCATTGAGCGGCGCAATAATGGTAATTGGCATTAACATTGACGTCAAGATGAACTTGGCGTTATTTCGCCGGGCGGACGAGAAAAGACGATCATGCAAATGAGCGGAATTGTTTGGCTCACAATGGCTCTGGCGTTTTTTCCTCGACGAAAAGCTCCGGAATTTAGCATTAAAGTAAATAAGTAAAAGTGGCAGTGTAAGTACGCAACGCGTCGCTGACGTAAAAGCTTTTTTTCTTGCGCGTTTGCCTTATACTTTTGCGGCTTTATATTGTAATTTTTATGTTGAAAGAGGCGAGGATGGAGGTAGACAGAAAGTTTATGGTAAAGTTCTATTCGCGGGTTGTGGTATAGGCATGCACTTTTTATGTAAGATTTAAATGCATAAAATAGAGGTCTTGTTTAAGTTTCAAAGAATGATAAATTAAACTTGTGAGCTTTTTGCTTTTAATCGCAGTTTTTTTACATTATCCTGAACCTTAAAAGACCGAACCTTGACTTCCCGCAAATGACATTTCCAGCACTCGAAGCATTCTCAAACCCGTAAAAATGTCAAAACACAGGCACCTCCCGAAGCTCGCCTCCCCCCAAGCGGGGCGTATATCGAACGTAAACTCGACGCGCCCCGACGCGGATATGAAGCGACGTCGTCGGCGAGCGACGACATCGGCGACGAAGAAAACGAAGGGGGAGCGCCGGTAGGAAGTGCAATATCCGAAAGAGCCAGAGAAGGTTATACGAGGTGTGGGCGGGGAGGGGGGGACGAAGCACTTTCCTGCGGCGGATCGCGAGCCGGTAAACAGTCGTTAAAGATCCCCTCCTCGGCGGGAGAGCTCGTAAAAGGCGGCTTTTTTCCCCGTTTATTTTTCGGCGATGCACTCAGGAGAGAGAGATGCAAAGGAGCAGGTGGCTTCCTTTCAAAATAGAGACGTTTCGCCGAGCCGCGGAACGTCATTGTTTGGCTTCGAAAGTGGCTTGGGGAATTTGATGATTTATAGGAACGTTTAGGGCTGAGGAGATGCACTGGTAAACACTTGGAGGTGGTGTTTTTTTTTTTAAAGGAAGGGTTTGCTTGATAAAATTATAGAAAAATGGTAGGTGGACATTTTGTGTGCACTAGTAAAATAGTAAAGTGACTGGAAGAGAAGCTGTGTATGAGATTGATAATTGATTGTACCAAAGGGAATCGATGGTGTTATAATGTCGTTTATTAGTAAAATGAAAGGTACAATTTAAAAGCCACTAAAAAAATTGCTTCCCCTCATCAGCTCTTCCTCGAAAAAGAATCTATATCCATAAGCGAAGAGAAAAAACCCCCCACTGCCAAAATTTGAATAACTAATCCCTGAAGCTTAATTCAAGACAATCCTCGGCCTGCACCCGACAAAAGCCTCTCGCTCGCGCCTCCGGCGGAAAATTCCCACCGCGGGCTCGGTTTTGGAAAAAGGCGCGCCACCTGTGGCTCTCTCTCTCTCCTTCCGGAGACGCGACGAGGCGCACGAGCGGAACGTCGAGAGAGAGAGAGAGAGAGAGAGAGAGACTCATTGTGTCCGCGCGGGTCAAGCTCGACTTGCTCGCTTTTCTCTTTCTAGCGGCTCGGCCCCGCTGCTTTGGCGGGAGAGATTGCTTTGTTGGCTCCTTTTTTTCTTCTCGCCGCGCCTAATGAAACATCGAGTTCGCGGAATTTCCAAAGCGCGGGATCGAGCTTTTTCTCTCGTAATGGTTCGTTTGCATTATACGGCTCGCTCGTCGGGGGCTGGGCTTGCCGGCTCTTTCTAAGTTGACGGCTGCCTCGGTGGTGATAAAACCGAAACGTATAGCTTCCCTTTGAACGCGGGGCTTGCAAAGTGCAGAAAATTTTTGTGCGCGCTCGATGCCTCTTCTGCGTTGCAGTATAGATTAGATTTTTAATCAAGGAAACAATGACTTTTCACTTTTGGAAGCAATACGTGTGTAAAGTTCGCTTTCGGCGAGAACAATTTTACGCTCCGCCGAGAGCGTCGCGGTACCGAAAATACCCGCGTCAATAGAATCGAATCGCTACACTTTTTCTAGCGGCGATTTTTCGCTCTGATAAGCTTGTAGGTCCGTTTTGACTCTGCGCGCGCGCGCGGATAAAAATCGATCGAAAGCGTTTATTTTTAAACCCGCCGGCTTCTAAATAGATCCGGCCCGCCAAGTCGAAAGATTAAACGAGCATCGTCATTCGCGCTCCAACTAAATCTTAATCAAAATCCACAATCTTTCCTAACTTAAAATCTTCAATAAACACTGTACCGTTGCCAATTAACCGAAGACTAGGCAGCGTTCGAAAACCGAAATTGCAGCTCGACTCTAAGCCCCGACATAAAAACGCAGCTCTCCGTGTAACCTGTCTCCAATACCTTATCGGAAGCAGCCGCCTCGAGGATCAAAGCGAGCGGGCAGAGAGAGAGAGAGAGAGAAAGAGATCGATCACCTGCCGGGAGTGTATATAAACTTTGACGCCGACGGTAAGGGGAAGAAAAAAGACTCGCAAATCCACGCCGCGCGTTCATGGAGTGCAGCGGAGCGAAATCGAGAGATAGAACGAGGAGAGGAGAGGTGTCAGTGACGGATCGGCGGGGAGGAAAGGCGCCGTCAGAGGCGTATAACTCTGGATGCTGCTCGCGTTGGAGATTGCATTTCGGAGGAGGATGGGTAGTTTTTTTTTTCGTAGAAAATTAGCGTTCAGTCGTCGCTGGAGGGGGATTTCGGGAATATGTCGGAAACTGGATGATTCGACGACGTTGGAAAGCGGAAATCGTCGGGGCACGAAATGTAGGACAACGGGGGGGAGAGGATCTTTGGTTTCTAACTTAATGAACTTACCGTGTCCTCGAAGACCAAATTGACCTGCCGATGGTCGCTGATGGGATGGGGCTGCGGAGGTCGATGCATTCTACCGCTGTGCACTTCCGGATAATCGATCTGTAAGAGAGAAAGTTCAGCCTGTATAGTGGGTTTTCGCTTTTGAAACTTTGAATGAAGATGTTTTGGGGTTTTGCTTTCGGACCTGTTCGTTATTTTCCACGTTTATTTTATGACTTAGATGTTTTAGTTTATAGTTGACATAAACTGAGAGATGAAATATATAGTAAAAATTACCATACTGTCTAGTAAAACCAACAGAGATTGTCAAAACTCAAAAAAATACTATACATTGTAAGAAGTTTTACTATACTATTTGGTAAAATTCTCTCAGTTTATGTATATATATAAATATATAAATAATAAATATGACCAATAGCGTTGCTGCTTAATGCAGCTAATACATAAATTAAACTTATCGAACGAAAAGAGAGCCTCATAGGTCCCGTTAAAATTTCCCCGAGATCCAACCATCCCGATAGCGCAATGACAAAAGCCCGTCTGAGAAGCACAATCGCATATCCTAGAGCTCCTTTCATCCTCCAATTGCATGAGTGCAGCGCCGCGCACACAAGCTTAATTAACTCGATCATTTGCATAGCGACGCCGCGGACAAAAAAGCCAATCATAACGATGCCCCCTCGCCTCGAAAACTCGCAACGGTTCAATAAACCCATCCGGCTCCCCCAGAAGAATAGAGCCGCGGTTCATCGCTGAATCTATATATCGTTTGAAAAAGGGTACGCGTCGACGTTGCGCGACGGACGTCTGCGCACACCGCCGCCGAGAGGACCTTTGCTTTATATTTAGGCAGGCCTCCCCGAAAGCACGACGCTTCCCGCACGCAATGATTCGCCGCTCGGTTATAACGGCGAGGACCGGGATTTAAATGTACGGACGTTTGCGCGACTGTTGGGCGGCGCGGCGCTGATTGATAAGTTATTGAATTGACGGGTTTGGGGGACGGGGCGCTGCTGCTGCCGCTGCTGCAACTGCTGCGATTACGGTGGGAGCTGAGATTTTTTTTTTTTTTTTTTTGCATTATCGTTTATTTAGAAGGAAGAAGTAATTAAAACAAAATGAAAAGTACTAATTGGTGTAGACGTCAATCCAAACTGAAAAATCTCGTTTTACTTTCGTCTGGAATTCGTTGGAATCGCTTGAAATCACAAGTTCGAGCGAAATAAAAATTTTGATGAAAAGCCATAAAAATAAACTAGTTGCTACAAGAATGACAAAAAGAGAGGAAATCGCTATCGCTGATCAACAATCCCGCGCAGCCTCCAAAGAAAACAAAAGCGAGAGCGCGATAGCGATTTATCAAACTGGACAGCCGCGGCAAGTGTCGCAATTGCCAATATAAAAGCAGCCGCGGCAACAAACAACAGAAAGAAAAAAAAAATCGCGACTCGAAATTCGTTGTGAAAAATTCCTTTCGTGCGGCGACGCGAACGCCCTCTCTCTTATCGCATCCTGTGAAATCTAACCCGAGGAGAAGTCAGCGGAAGCCGAAACGCGAGAAAGCAAAGAAAATCCTCTCGGCGACAGTACCCGGCATTGTCCTTACCTCCTCGATAACAGCCGAAACTCGGAAAAAGCGAATAGAGGTAGGGGGGAGAGAGGGGAAGAGAGCGACGATTCCGAGGCCGGAACTCGTGGGCCGGACTTCCGGCTGATACACTGATTCACGCGTCTCTCTCTCACTCTCTCAAAGCGAGCTGGATATTCGGAACGGGAGCTCGACTCCCACAACTCGGTCTCGCTTCTTCCTCCTCTTGTTTGTCAGAGCGCGCTCTGCTGGGCTTTTTTGTTCTTTATATTATTGGACGCGGCGATTTGTCGCGCCGGGAGAGAGCCGCTTTTCAGCCTGACGTTTTGACCTTTTTCAAAAGCGTTTTTCGAGAGGCGATTTTCCACTTTTCAGTTGGGACGCGAAAGCACAGAAACGCGTTTTCTCTCCAAAATTTGGCATGTAATTTCCAGCAGGTTAATTTTATTACAAGGAGAATATTAGAAGAAAGGTCGAAGGTGTAATTTTGAAAAAAGAAAGATTTTCCGAGTTTATTAGTAAACACGTAATTCGTTACTTTCATTAACTCCGACGGATAAGCGTCATGAAGTTGGGTAAGTGAAATAATGATAATAACGCAGCAATCAAGAACAATAATATTATAATTCCCGCGGCGCAACTGAAACGAGAATAAGCGGCGGCTCGCGTAATGAGAATTCTGATGACTTTTTAAATAATTTCGCGGCGCGCGTCGCTTATCTCCTTTGTGCAAACACATCATTCCCGAGAAAAAAAAGAGAGACATTCCTTCCGACCGCAAAAGCTCGCTCATTTCCCTCAAAACGGTGACTTAATTCGTTCCTAAAAATAAATCGGAACCGCCTGATATCAATTCGCGAAACGATCACCCCCGAGTTCGTAAAATCCAGGAGGAAAAGCCGGCAGCCGCACACGACTGCAGGCGAAAGAAAACGGCGCGGAGCGCCGAAAAAAAAAAGAAAAAAGAAAAGAAAAAGATCGCGAGCGCAACGTGACGCAACGAGTAAACAAGCCGTTGTGCAACCTGAAACGTGATGCAAAAGATTATTATTCCTCGTCCTTGTTTCATTAAACCGTCTCGCTCTCTTTTTTTTTCTTCCGCTTCGTTCGTCCTCCCCGTAACCGTGATACGTCCCCTCTCTTTCTCTCTGCTTTTTGCGAACTTTTTCAAGCGTCGGAGTTATCGGCATCCGCCTGCTGCCGGCTGTGTATGAAAAGCGATTTGCGACTCGTTCGGCAGGGAATTCCGTTTGCGAAATTGTAAACATTTTGTTTAGTGTTATTGAGCCTCGGCGCAAATGGATTTTGCGTATTATATAGTAAAACTGCGTTTTTAGCTCGCGATAAAAAAGCGATATAAAAGCGTTACTGGCTCGTTTTACTCCCGGGGACAAAAATGATAAAGAAAATCGCATAATTCGGGTATAGATAATCCTTTCGTTCCGCGAAGCACGACGAGCAAAGCCTCTCAACCCTCAAACCGTCCGGAAAAGGTCGCCCCGAAGAAACACCTTCCCTCCGGAGAAAATCTCTCGGACGACCTGAAAAATCGCCAGTCTATAAACAAAAGCGAAATCAGCGACTTTGATCGGCGACGGAGAAACCGAAGAGTCCGAGACTCGGCCGAATAATAAAATATATAATCAGGCCCCCTCGGCGAACTTCTCGAATTCGTCTCCTCGTCCTTGACCTTCGCGTCTCTGCGCGAAAATCGAGAGCGTAACCCGACGCCTAAAAAGAATCTCGGCGACAAACGACGATTAGACGTTTCTAGTTTTTCAGGGCCGAGAAAGTGGCATTATTCATCGGGGGCTGAGTAATATTTTACGGCGCTTTTTTTCCTCGAGCCGCGGAATGTGTCGGCATTCCGCGGCGCGCGGGGATATTGGTAATGCGCTTTATTTTAATGTCGCTCCGCAATTGCGATAAGGAGGAATTTTTCAGCGGTGAGTTTTAATCGATCGATCGATCGATCGGTTAAAACTCACCGCTTTTCTGAATAATTATATCTGCTGCCGGGTATAATTGTAAACAAATCCTTTCGTAAACTTACTTATCGCTCGGGAATTTGTGGCTTGATTTAATTGCTCGCCTGCAGCGAGAGAAAGAAACGATATTCGAAAAGGAGGAAAAAATTTTCAGAGCTTTGCAGAAAGTTTCTTGGGAGGTGAGAAGCTGCGGTTCGTCTGGACGGGAATGTGTGTATGCATGGCTTGAATTGAGATTTAGAAAGTACTGGACGGCTTTCGGAAATAGTTAATTTTATGATATTGGCATGTTAACCTCGATTTTTAGGTGCGACAGTAAATAATTTCTACAAACTTGGCTCTCCTGTCTGGAAATTATTTACTTTTAACGCTTCAGAATGCCGTTGAATGCTGAAAAGGATCTTTTTACTACTTTCTCGCTCGAATGAAATGCAGCTTCGTTCGTAATAAAAAGAATCCAGTAAGGAGATAAATTATTTATATAACTCAACTCTGCGCGTTTATTACTTTATTCGTATGACACTTTTTTCCACAAGAAATGCAAAGTGGCTGCTAGAAATTTCATTCCGTAAATTCCAGTTCTATATTTATGCCACCGTCGAACGCGCAAATCAAACTTTTCCTAACATAAATATTTCAGCAACAGTTCGACTCCATTCAAACCTTGTAAGCTCCCTCGCTCATTAAAATAATGAAGTACGTCGTGCGCCTCCATTCAGGCTCATTGTTTTCATTCCAGGCGAGTCGCGCATCGAAAAATGATTCAGGCGTCAATAGCCACGAAAAAGGAAGACCCCTTCAGCCAAGTCGTTTATCTAAATCCGGGGGCTAATTTCACTTTCCCGCTGGGATTGATCGACTTAAAAACAGCGTTTTTGCGCTCGTAATCGGGCCTGTAACCGCGAAACATGACCTTTTTTCCGTCTACTTTTAGCGGCCATTAAAGGGGTACATTATCCGGACTGCGGCTGCAAATTAGGCGGAATTTTATGAAAGACTTTGCGAAATCCGAGGCTAATCTTGGAAGGTATAGATGTTTACGAGCTGGTTTGGACGCGTAATGATGTCTGTCGTTACATTTTAGGAGAATCCTGTTATCTTAGCGCATTAATAGCGAGTCGAGCCGCAGGGGATTATGTAGATATTTTGGCTCATTTACTTCGCTCCTCGTTTTAATACTGCCTGCTTTTCAGCTATTCTAAGCAAAAGATAGAATGTAAGTGATTTGCTTGGTGCTAATTTCTTGCTTAACGTGTCTTTGAATTTTATTTTTTTAATTCGATGATAATATACTTGTCCTCATAAAACTAGTCCATTTATACATTTCTTCTGATGTGCAATAATCCGGTAGGAAGATAATAATTTTTACGAAAAATTCAATGAGCCTTCAAAATATTATTGTATTCGAGCTCGAAAATAAGTCAGCAGCTACTTTTACATTGAGAATCCGTCCATATAACAACTTGATGAGTAAGTAATTCTGCCGTTTTCGCAACGAAATTCGACGAGGGAAAATAAATGACCGATGTCAGATCCGTTTTAACGCTTAGAAGTATCGACTTTTTCAAAAAGAACGACGAATTATTGCGACGCAGATTGTAAATAACGATAAAAAAAATAGTTTTATTTGCGCGTTCGATATACGGTCCTCATGATGTATGCGACGCTTTTCCGAATTCATTTCCTCGGATTTATTTATCTGTCCGCTGCTCTTATCGATGTCATCAATATTGTTGCCTAAACTCGGTAGATTTATAGGAAAAATAAAACGCTTGAATTTATACATTTTTTACATTCGCAAAATATCGAGAGCAGTATATTTTTAGATTTCCGCCGGGATAAAAGGAGATTTTTCAATTAATGGCTTAACGTTAGAAAAGAGATGGGAATTTCAGTTTAATTTTAAGTTCGAGCTTTTTGTTTGAAAAAGATTGCAGAACTTATTAAATGAAAAAAGCTGCGGTCTTAGTCGAGTTCTAAGCTTCCATCTAAAACTTTTCTGATTTTCAAGACAAACAAAAAACCGTTGCTTCTATACCAAACTGCAGTCTTAGATAAAAAGGCTTTAATCAAGATTTCCATGAGAAGCGCATCGAATGCTATAAATACACTAAGAATAATATTGATACCAGATTTAAATAGTTCTCAACTCCCAAAGTAAAACACCCGGATTCCTCTCGAGATTCTCGAACGTTAGAAAGCTATTTTTTCGCTTACAAATTCAATAAACATTATAATTAGAGGAGCAGATATCAAATTCAAGGCAGCGAACAGCACCTAATTAATCTTTGCGTAAGAGGTACTTGAAAGAAGCCCGTAATTAAGAGAACGTCATGAGATAATTAAAGTTTAACGAAGTCTTAGACACGTGTATCCTCCGGCATATTTGACAGTTAAACACGGCGGAACAACTGCATCATTGTTACACTTGAATGTACCTCTATCGGTTTATGCGCCGAGTGTAACCGTTTTTTTTTCTGATAAGGCATAAAAAGACACTGTAAAGAAACGTTAGGCTTCTTTTGAAGAAAATTTAATCTTATCTGATCTGATAATTATTATTTGCAGGGCTCATCGTTCAAGCTCGATTTTGTAATCTCATTATTACTCACCAGGTAAAATTTTCGCACTAAATATTAATCGAAACGAGTGGAGTCGAAACTTTTTATTCAACCGATTTTAATAAAAAAAAATGAATGACCCCGCAATAAAACGTAATCTGAGCCTGCATCAAAATACTCCCTCTTCCAACCCCGAAATATCTCCCGCGGCATTCCCCAGACTCCGACTTTACCTCAGACGAGGTGTTGGAGACGACGGACAAAGTGCTGGGCGTGCCGGGCCAGCTCCTGGACACGGATCTGCCCCTCCTCTTCCTCCTGAGCACCAGCTGAGCGCCTCGACTGGGCCTGACGGAGGCCGCAGCCGCTGCCGCCGCCGCCGCCGCCGCCGCCGCGGCCGTTCTCCGCTGGTGTTTCAGCATTCTATCAGCCTCAGACTCCCCCGAAACTCATGCCGACACGCACTTCCCTTCGGAGCACACAGGTCGCCCTCGCGCACTAATTACATAACTTGCCTGCAGGCACCACCACCGCGGGCCGGGAGAGGACGGACTGAGCTCTCTCTCTCTCTCCGCGAGAACCGAGAGAGAATGTATCACGGATTATTTCGAGCCGAGCGGAGGAGGTCACTCGCGGCTGAGATCCGAGCGTTAACTGGAAATATCGTCGTCGACTCTGCCGAGCAGCGCCCCGAGCGAGAGAGTGAGAGAGAGAGAGGAGAGGAGAGGAGACTCGGAAACGAGAAAACAAAGAGCTCGTCGGTGGGGACACGCGGCGAGCCGGTCACGTGACCCCCGCCGACGTACGCTGCGCACACGTGTTTTCCCGAAGAGAGCTGCGTATGCGACGTGCAACGTGCGGGAGGGAGATTCGCCGACGACGGGAAGGACGAGGAGGATTTTTCCGGCTTTTTCGCCTAATCTTAGGATTCAACTGGTAATCGCACTTTTAATTAAACGAATTGCCCGAACGCAAAAGTATGGGAGAATTATTCGAATTTCTTGCTAGCACTAATTCTTCGCAGCTCAAAAGAGAGAGAGTTGACAGTTGTTCCATTATTTAGCTCGGAGTTGATTCTAAACCGCCATACGTTTCTACCCCCGGGACGACGAGGCCTTGGGGAATAAACGCGAGGGGTTAGGTATACGGTCGTCAAATGCGCGATATGTATGCGCGCGTGCAATGATTGATGAAACTCGCTCTGTACACGCGCCTTCGAAAAGAGACTGATAGTGTTTATTTTAAGCAGCGGATATTCCGCACAAGCTTTTATTAATGGATTCTTTTTCACATCGAGATATCGCATCGACGCGTCGCGCGCTTCGCTGTCTTTTCCGTGAAAATTAATTAAAGGCACTAATCGACTTGGGTCCCTCCCTCGGCGTACACTTCGATCGAAAGGAGCAGGCTTCCACCTCCTATTTTCGTCGGCAAGAAAAAGCGCAGCGGCTCGGCGAGAGAGCCGCAGGCAAATAAATAAAGCCAGTCCTCTCGGTCCGCGTCTCGGCGGCCCCCCGAGAGAGCCTGAGAAACACGTGTGTGCCTCCTCTCGGAATTTATTTTCGGTCCGAGCGCGACGCGCTGGAGATCGTCTGTGAAATGCTCTCGGATATCTGGAGCTGCATGGACCTGTTATACACGAGGGTGGAGTAATAAAGACGTCCTGTTTCAATTCCGAGATAATTGGCGAACGCTCGCCGGGGATAGAGTCCTTGATTTCGGATGCCGGGGGAGAGCGGTAATTAGGCGAGAAGCGAGCGCTTTTCGGGGCTCGATGCTATTGGAATTCGTGTCATTCACGGTTTTTCTGCTTGTTTAAACAATGTGATTCCGCTATTTTTAGCGCTTTATTGAGCTACTGATCTACTTAATTATTTTTTTTTTAAGACAAAAATAGATTTACCGCGCTCCATTTTATGTTTATTAGTGTACTTAATAATAATGACACAGATGCCTTATTCGATATTTAATTTATAAATACGCATAACACAAAGGTCTCCTCGAAATTATCAGCGTCAAAAAACCGTCTATAAATAAGCACCGGGTCGATTCCTCTTGCTTCACGAACTTTCAGCCTTAGACGCGTCAAGGTCAAGTCTGTTCCCTGCACTCGAAAAACTCGGGAGAGCCCAAAAAAGCGAAAGTTTTCGGAAGTTCAGTCATTCGCTACGCCTCTCGATCAGGTATAACGCTTGCAAATCTCCCCGAGTCGAGGAGAGTCGCCCCGCGGAGACGCTCGAGCACTTCCCTAATCCCGTGAATGATGATGTCTCGGGCATTAACCGTTTGGAAAAACAAGCTCTCCTCTCTCGCTTCCGCCGGCAGTAAATTCCGGGTTTATTTATTTATTTATCTGCGCGGGAGAAGAAGCGCGGTGGGAGTGCTGCACGTCGACGGGCCTGTAATTTCGTTGTAGATTTGTAAACGTAAGAGGACACTTGGAAAAACGGTGTATACGGAGTGGTGGTTCAATGAACCAAAGCAGCAGAGAATGCGCTGAAACATTTATCCGGATCGATCGATCTTCCCCTCGAAAATAGCTCGAAAAAAATACGCGGATCTCGAGACTCCCACGTTCGACAAATATAGCACGTCCTCATCATCGGTCGTTAAAAACAAAAGTCGATCAAGTCCGTAAACGAAGAAGCTTCCCCGGAAATACGCGATTCTCCTCGTTTCCCATTAATAAAATGTCGACTTTGACGAAACGGAAGCGTCGATGACGCTCGGAGCGCGGCGAACGAAAAAAAAAGGAAAGAGAGCGCCTCGCGCTTATTATCGCGACGACGTCTGGAGCCGGTCGTCCGGTCTGACCCGATAACGTCCGACGCCGCGCGCCATTCACAAAAAGCAAAAGCGCGTTTTTAGCGCCTCGATCGTCGCCCGAATGAATGACCGAACACCGAGATCTCTCGGCAGACGCGGGAGAGGTTCATCCGCGCGCGGGGAGAGGAGGGAGTTATTGGGCGAGGAGTTTTATATATCGCGAGCTGCTTCGTCAGCTGGCTTGATTATTTTAATTGATGCCCCGAGGAAGTGAAGTTTTCAGAGCTAGCTTTGCATTCGGTGTTGTTTTAAAATTAGACTTCCTGCCTGGCTATGTTAATTTGATAATTGCTTCGGCTAGCTTTTGCGCTCGAGTTTTTCAGTTGAACTTTGCGGACTTGGTTTATTTAAACTTTCGTTCTGAATATCGGGGTTAATCCTTTTTAGTGCTTCAGCGAAAAAGCAATGATATTAGTTTTCATAATCTGTCTGTGATTCGACATTTTTCATGAAAAAGGAACAATTGAATTTTCAATCAAATTAATTCATAATCAAATAGTAAAAAATTCAGATGTAACTTTTTAATGAAACATATATAGTTCAATCAAACTTCTTAAGGCTTCTTTTACATAATAATAATACGCATCACAAAGTGCAGAAAAATGACGAAAATCGCAAGGAAATCACAAAAACGCCGATAAAACAGGACGCTGACGTAGTGAAGAAGGTCGTTAAGAGCGACAGCACTCGTCCAGCGTTTGCCTGCTTTATCGACCTTTCTCCCCCTCCCCACTCCTGCCGCGACACTTTTATTCCCAAAGCCGCAAATCCACACTAACAAATTATAGCCAGATTCCAAAAATCACAATCCCCCGATCCTCGAACAAGCTGTCAAGAATCTAAACTCTTCAAAGGCAGAGACGTTGAGCCAGCAAAATCCAGAGCGGACGGGGATTAATTACCGCGAGAAATCCGCAATTTTTGCAGGAAGCTGAGTAATCCCCCCGCCACTCGGTCTGATCCCTGGAGCGCGGAGTACTTTGACTCATTTACCCTTATCTGGGCCGTTCGTCCGGGTTATTAAATGCTTTCACTCGGTGGGCTGCGAGCTTCTCGGAACGGCATATATATAGGCTTATGTACCCGCCGTGATTCATGTTTCGCGTGATTCGATTTACTTTCTTCGGGGGCCTTCTCCTCTCTCTCTCTTTCTCTCTCTTTCCTTTTAGTCGCCTCGATTAACTTATGAATCCTTTTGTAACTCGCCTCGCGTGGGAACTGTTCCAGCTAGCTCTTCCGCGCGGATTTCTTCGGAGTTCGCTAATTAAGTAATTGCTCGTTTTGTACTGAATAGTTCTGCTGGGATATCGTGGTTGAATAACTGTAAGATTCAAATAAAAGTAAAAAATTTTGTAAATTCGAAAATCTTAACTTCGGTCTTGATTTCTTTAGCTTTTTTCTCACAAAAATCCTCGTGAATTCCAAAGCTCTGCGATTTAAATTTCAAGAAAAACCGAATCTTTACGTCCCAAAACCAGTATCGAACCGCGAATCGTCGAAAATTATGCAAAGCAGCCTCGCGCCGATAGCAGCCTTACGACATCGCGCGTTATTATCCCCCACCCCCGTCGGCCCTAAAACTCCTTCCACCGTAACAAGAACCGTCGCTCTCGGCCACTATAAAAGCGCGCGGCGAAAATCGCTGTCACCGGCCGTTAAACTGCGAGAGCGGCAGGAGGAGGCGAATCGATCCCCGAAACGCCGTAAAACCTCGACGTCGTCGCACGAAGGATGTATACTGGCATTAAGCGACTATTTTAAGGACACCTTCCCCCCGCCGGCGCGGATTTCGGAACTTGGGAGAGAGCCTGAATTTTTCAAATCGGAGGGGGAGGTGCGCGAGAGCAGACGAAAATATATCGGCTTCTGCACTCGGGGCTGAGGGTGTGGTTGGCTCGCGGAAGTTCGATTGACGAGCTCGCGAGTGTTTGCTTTGGGGTAATGAATTTATATTGATGGCTGGGTTGGGATTTGCGTTTTGGAGAGGGACGGGTTTGGAAGCCGCTTGATTCGTTGTAGATTTATTTTCGGCTCTGTGGCGCTTCAGTCGGAGGAAGTTTCACCGGTCGTTTACTTTTTACTTCGGATGAACAACTAGCTTGTTTTCGTAGCAGAACGTCTATTGTTTTATAGTTTTGTCATTGATAAAATGTACTATTACTTCTTATGTGATTTTTCATTTGTATACAGCCTTAATTTTAATAGTTGCTACTTCAACTCAACGTTCGAACTGAAATCCAAGCTTTCCGAAAGTTTCTCCGGCGAACGACTTAGCATTTCGATCAACACCCTTGAGCGGATCGTCATATCCGTGGGGGAACTTAATTAATTTAAGATTACTTTTCGAGCAAATCCAAAGCACTCGATCAGCCTTCGCTCCTCTTCGTACCGAAAAGAGCTCCAGGATCAATAGGCAAGTTTAATCGGGGCGCTTCGAAAATTAAAATCTAATCGAAGCCGTCCGCGGAAAGAGTCAATAAGCAGAATTGATGTACGCATCACTTGAAATTTGCTCCGCGCGGAGAGCCGCGAGCGAGTTTCGCGCGCAATTGAAAACCCGCCAATCTAATCTCGCGGAAAAGGGAGCACCAGATAAAGCGGGGAGAGGCATAAAGAAGAAAAAGGAAGAGTTAGGAGCGATAGCGAACCCGATGCATCAAATCATGGAGCGCACAAAGGCGAAATACAAAAACAACTTCGCCGCTGTACCTCGGCGCTCGATCTGCTTCGTTATATATATAGGTCAAGAACTTTATCTGCTCCTGTTTGAACAGTTAAATTACTGTAAATAGGGGGCTTCTCGCTTCTCGAGGAGTAAGGTCGGCTTAGTTTTATGCCGGTTTTCTGCCGGGATCGGAGAATCGATTAACTTTTCAAGTTTGTGAAATTAATTTAAACTTCGCTTAATTTCAATCGATTCGTTTAATTTCAATCGTTTTTCAATAAATCTATTAAGAGCAACCGATAAGAGCATTTTTGCTCAATAGTAAAAGCAAATTTAATCAATTACAAAATTCGAAAGTTTATACAAGCCGGAATTGCAACATTTGCCTAAAATCGAAAAACTTAACTCCGTCGAAAACGTCAACATCGTCGTCGCCTTAGCTCGAAATTCGTCAAGAGCGCGTCAAAAGCAGGCTCTCGGCAAACTTTCCGTCGAGCGATCAATTAAAAGCTCAAAGCCTCCCGAAAGCCCTCGATTCCCTTCCGCGTCGAAGCCTCGGCCTTACACCTCGCGTAAAATCGAATTCCCCGGGCGGATTTACAGCCGAATCAATCACCGGAGGTTTGGCGCGCGCTCGGAAATGCCGCTTTTTATCGGCCTCGTAAACCGATTACGTCGGCCGCGCGCGACCTTCGAAATGACTTTCCGCGCGAAACAAAGCCGCGCAGGACCCCCGCGACACGAGCGATAATCCGCACACCGCCCCGGCGTCATTCACGTGGCTTTTCATTTTTCGGAGTCACGTTTTCGTCCTGCGCCGCGCGGGGCTGTTTGCTTTGCGAAGCGCGAGGGAGAAAGGTTGCCGATTGGGTAACGCGCAACGCGCGCTACGGCCGAGTCGGTGATGTAACTGCGCTCGCTTTTCAAGCTGCTCTTAGCCGCTGTTGCTCTTTTGTTTTCGACGAATTTAAGAGGGAGATTTTTTTATTGTCAAGGGGGTGAGAGGTTCGGGAATAAACGAGAAGAGCGTCCTGAAAATGTTTAAACAAACGTTTCCGAGCTTATTGCGTACACAGGCATTATAGCGCAGAATAAACAAAAACAACGCAACGTGTTATTTCGAGGCCCGTAAAAATCGAAAATTTCATAATTTGATTGTCCATTGCAATAGTCGCCGAACGACAGAACATTCTAAATATAATCAGGCTCGAGCGTCACAAAGAGAAATAAAGAGCCGGTCTCTCGTATACGCAGAAGAGCAAATCGTTATTGCTAAATCGCAATTGTATTGTCGTAGTATATAGCCTGTTCGGGTTCTCGAGCAGCAATTGCAGAAGCGCGAACGAACTCCGTCGCGCACCGAGAGCAATTAAAGTATTTACGCTCGGTGCGCAGGAAAAAAATAAAAAAAATTATAAAGCACCCGTCTGGATAATATAAGCAGAACAGCTTCGAGAAACTTTCAATTAATTTTTATTGCTGTATAAAATTGAAATTTAAGATTCATTTAAATTTTACGCTCGAACGAAGCTTTAAAGTTCAACGAAGCGATCTTTGATTAGACGTTTTAAATCGTGTTCCATTTGTCGGAAAAATTTATCCGATGCATTTGAAAATATCCACAAGCATACATGAGCCAATCGTCCTAAATTTCGCCTCGCGCTCTCCCTGCCCCGGCTTTTACCCTAAAAGCATCGGACGTATATGCCGGTTCGCGTCGCCCGGCAACGGTAAATCGCTTAAAGAAAGCGACAGCTGCTGCACTTTAATCTTCGTTCGGCGCATCGACTTTGCCCCGGTCAGCGGACTAATACCGGAGCGATATCGGCGCGATCACGCGACGCCGCAGCTCCTCTCTCTCTCTCTCCTCGCGTGACACGCTTCCGAAGGAGCAGAAGTTCCGCACGCGCCGAAATTGGGTTGCCGCCGGCTGCCTTTCTAATCTCGGCTCTTTTATTTACGGCGGGCATTCGTTTCTAAGCGATTCGTCGGCTTCGGAAAAGCCGCAGGGCTGCGATTCGCGTGCGCGGACTTGAGTTCTTCGGCTCGCGGGATTTATTGCCGCATGCTCGTTCGCGACGACGCTTTCATTAATATGCGCGAACTTTGGGCAAGCTTTTTTATTTCACGGTATTTAGTTTAGCGTCGAAGCTTTTTTTGGCTGAACGATGCTTTCCAAACTGACCTATGTATCGAATAAGTTAGTATAGTAGTGAGTTTTATCACTTATCACCTTCCTCGTTTATTAATTTTTCGCAAGCGAATTTTGCGTTATAAAAAAATAACTCGATTTAACGGAAACAAAAATAACTGTACTAAAAATATCAGTACTTTTTTTTCTATCGAAATTGAATAATTCAATATTGACGATCGCCATGCAGCGCTTTAACTTCGTCAGCAATCAAGATTTCCATACGCCGAAAACTCAGTAATCAAATGACAGTCTCGTCGCAAAAAAACTCCGAGCAAAAATAAAAGAAAAAAAGGTCGAAAGTTAATTTGATCTCCCGCGGCACACCTCGCGAAAGCTCGCAGCGCGCGCAAAGAGAGTAAAGATATTGTCGGCGTCGGTACATGCAACTTTTATCGTCCGCTTGAGGTTGCGTCCGTCAGAGGCCGGCAGCTCCTCCGCTCCGTCGTCGCTCCCCCCCTCTGACCTCTCACTCTCGCGCGCGATCTGCATGAATGAACAAACGCAGCTGGTGCGCGGCTCTGGAAAACGCAGGCACGCACTTGTGTACATCCGAATTCGATTTTCGCCAAGTGCGCCAGAGAGCCGCACGCGTCCGACTCCCCCTTTAGAATGAGGAGCCGAGAGGAGGAGTGGGGGGAGGGAGTCCCACGGCGCCGGAGGGAGGGGGAAGGCGGCGCGTATCGATTAACCGTCAGAGCGGAGGAGAGCCAGAGTGCTGGAGAGACAGAGAGAGAGAGAGGGCTATACGGGGTAATTGACAGACATTCCTCTATAATGCTTTTAAAGGCGGACTGCACGGGTTTGCCTGTGCCAGAAGCTCCGGCCTCCACTGTCAACCCGTGACCCCCTCCTACTCCCGCAAATTATGCCGAGAGATGTGACTGAATCATTTTGCTTTGATGAGATTTCCAGATTGGCGGTGGACAGAGGCCTTTGGGAATTCGATTTTTGGTGGTAATTGATGATGGTTTGTAGACTCGCAGGAAATTGGGGGAATAGAAATCTTATGAAATTTTAAAATGGAGCTTTTAAGTTGGAGTAGTAGTAAGTAGTTCGTATCTAGTGAGGAATTGTAGACCAACTTTCAAAATTGATAGAACTAATATGTAATTGATAGAATTTTCAAAAATAATGAAAAATACTAATTGAAAATTTTCGAATTTGTATAGAAAATACATTTACTTTTCAATCTATTTTAATTTCAATCACTAATCAAAACAGTTGTATGCTCTTATTAAAACATTGAAAAGAAATATTATTGGCTCTAACGTCGAGGAAAATCAAAACGTAAATCAATACAGGGTGCTTTTTAACAAGTTGGCGCGAATCGTGTTTATTTAAAAATCTGTTATTGACTATTGCCTCGAAAAAGCGCAGCGGCTGTGTTTGCCCGTCTTTGTGCTCGCGCATTTTTGCCGTTATTTCCGTTAAAAGAAAATTAAGCAAAAACCATGAAACAACGAGGAATATTCCAACTTTCTCCTATCTACCCTCGAATTTTTTTTAATATTATTCCGTCGGATATTTCAATCATTCCGTTCGAATGGAAAATACTTGAGTGTACGAGGGTTGAATTGGAAATTAGATTTCAAATATTAAGTACTTACGGCTATCATCTCGGAGGGTTCGAGCACGAAGCACTCATTCGGCCTCCTTGCACTGCCGCCGGTCCGTTTTCCAAAACTGCAAAATCGAATAAGGAAATTAGAGTGTTTTTCTATTTATCTTTGCTGTGAATTGAAAAAAGGATGTAATTATTATCTTTGAATTAATTTCTTGGTAGAAATTCGACAAGCTTTGGTTAGATTACGGAACCAGAAGCTTACTTTCTGTACATAGAATTTTCATATCGCATACAAAATTACGTGTGGGGTCGTTTTAATGGAAGTCTTATATTTTCATTTGACCTCTGCTCCAGTATTTTAGAAAAAATTGCATTCTGCAAGGTAGTAAAATAGATCTTCCTACTCTCCCAGAGTGAAGAAAAGACACGTGGTGACATTACAGAACACATGGTAATTTTCAGAAAAACCTTTGCCATTTCTACTTTGGTATTCAATCCTTCGCAGAACCACTTAATCATTCCTTCAATTGAATGAACGAACAAGAAAATAAATCATACCTAAAACAAATACTCGCGAATGCAGCTGCCCGTGCATAATACAGTTTGTGCAAATCCGATCTGATTAACAGTACAAGAGGCCGATTTCCCTCGGCAGGCTTCACCTATTTTCGTCCCCTAAACGCCTAAATATAGCGGCTCTCCCATTTTCGCCGGGCGAAAAATCAATCGTCGCCTCCGGCGACGCATACACAAGTCCCCTGTATTACGTCAATCCCCCGACGCGCACCGCGCTCCAGTGGCTTTTCCGCAGCGTACGCAGCGATGCGCGAGAGGCACCGCCGCGGCTTTCGATCGAGGCGAATCGCCAGGAGGAGAGAGGAGAGAAAGCATTAGAGAGAAACGAAGAAATACGACGACGCCGAAGGAAACTCGAGGAGGGCCGGGAGGACAATCGATTCCGATGCCGAGTTGCGAGAGCTTTTTTCAACCTGCGGCGAGATGCGAAAATGGAATGGGACTTTATTGGGGAGTTGGCTGATTAAGGAGGTTCGTGCGAGTTATTTGGACGTCTGATTTGTCTGGGAATGGATTCTTATTAGGGAAAGTGCGATTTGACTAAAAGGATTAGTATAGTAACTGACAATATTTGATAACAAAAGAATACTAAAATGATTAAAATAAAACATAATTTGTAGAGATTTGCAAAGTTGTAAAAAATTTTCATTTAATTAGGAATAACATTAAAAGTCGTGTCCGGCAAAAAGCGGGAGCACAAAGAATGCGAGATGGAAAATGCAAAAAAATTAGCAGAGAGCTATTTTTCGGGCGTTTTCGGGGGGGATTAAATTCTCGCGAAGAACGTTTGAGTGGCAGCCGCGCGCACAAAAATTTTTGGTTAAAACACGGAAAAACGTCAACGGGGGTAAAATTGGAATGTAGAAGAAGGCTTTTTACTATAAAAAAGATGCTTTCGACCTGCTATTTTAATAAAATTGGATGTAAATTTTGTTCTTTATTTTATTTTTCTCTCTCGTGTATTATTTTTTCGCGCGAACTTTTGAGCTCCTACAACTTGGACGTAAAATCTTGTTTATAGATGCACGTGCTGTTAATATTCATACAATTTTTAAGACCCAACAGAGAATAAAGTTTACTATTTCACGGCAAACATTTTCAAAGAAAATTTACGTAGCCAACAAAAGCAAATGTGAACGATTTCAATGCAAAGCTTTTTTATCCTTATACATTTCAACAGAGTCCAACGATCCAGCAAAGAATGAACCTTGAATTATCATACAACAAATGCTGCTTTAATCGTCCATTTGGAAAATTTCTCAGCGACCTTCCGCGAACCAGAAAAGCGCCAGGAGGCTCTCTGAGAAAAGCACGAGTGCCAGCTCGAGGAGAGAAACAAGGAAGAGATGGATGCGCGGAATTGCAGTGATCGCGGCGGCTCGCCTCGGAAATCAGCTGAGCGGCAAGGCTGTTATTGAGGAGACAGAGAGAGAGAGAGGGGGAGGGGAGGAGAGAGGAAGGCTGTTGACCCTCTCCGCCGCGCAATCGGCACATCTTCCTCTCCTCTCTTCTTTTTTTCCTTCCCCGGCTCTTTCACGGTAGGCAGATGCGCCGTACTTCTTTTCCTCGGTGCGCACCGCGCGGAGCTATGTAAATTACTTCTGGATCGTTGATTGGAGAGAGAGAGAGGGAATTTTGATTTATGCGCAGCCGGGCTGACTGATGTTTATGGTAAGCTGCAGTCGCTGGATACGCTTGATTAATGAAGAGCCTGATTGCTTTTGTAATGCGCCGAGGAATCGAATCGAGAGAGAGAGAGCCTGGAAACTTTTCTGGCCGCCGCTGGGTATTATTCAATGAGGGCTTGTAAATAAATTAGCCGCGAGAGGAGAGTGATGGCTTTTGCGATTGAGTTTACGACCTTCTTGATCAGCTTTTCGACAAAGGGATGCGATTAGCTTTATGGCTTTTAAATTAGACTTTGTCAAAAAATATCCGGCTTCTCTCGGGATGAAAAAAATCCCAGTAAGTCCTACTCGAGAGCTTTGCCTGCTGTCGTTTGAAACTTTCGTTCGACGTATTTGTAGGAAAAGAAATGCTTTCCGAAATAATCGCGAAAGAAGAGGAAGATTTCAATTTCTTTTTGCAGAATTCCTTTCAAAAACTGTCCTTCGATCGAAAGTTTTTCAATTTCTGCAAAGCTTGCCCAAGTGTCAAGCTAAAAAGCCGCGGTCCCGCGCTCCGCTCCTCGCCGCCCGGGGCGACGCTCGCGAACTTTCAACGGCGCAAAAAAAGAGAAGGAATAATATCTCCACCCCTCATTAATCGCAGGAAGCAATCGGATCTCGCGGCGACCGCACCGAGGGCATTATCAGAGTCCAGACGACCGCAGCTCTGAAAAACGGAATCGCCGAGCGAACGACTGCCGGTGTGTTTTTCAGGGCTTTTTTGCGCTGTCTCGTTTTGCTGGAGGGGGAGTGAAAATGCCGCGCGAGGAGAGTTTGCCGAGGAAATTTGGCGGTGAAAGTGGGAGGAGGGAAGAGTGGATGATTTGAGGGTGGCGGGAAGGATCTTTTGCTCTGGTAATTGAAGCTTTTTTCGACCTATTTTTGGGCGGGGATTGACGGATTTAAGTTTCTTCGTACTTGGCGAATAGAAGTAAACAGTAAATTGAAATCGGTTTGGACGAGGTAAAGTCGTAAATTATATAAAACTTCTTGAAAAGTTGGTTTGAAATTATTGAGATTACATCTTAGGAAATACTATATGAATAATTTATCAGGAAAAACGTCGGACCACCTGCAGCTACGTTATAATATCGTAGCAAATAACTTACTTCAATAACTGTGCAATAATTTCATTGATTTTGCAACATCTGTTTCAACGCTGCAATGAATATTGCTAAATAGTTAAAATAATTATCATCTGAAATTTACGGATAAACGTTTCAAAGAAAAATATTTGACAGTTTGGAAAAGAAAATTCTTCACCGACATACTCACAATCCCAAGAAAAATGTACCTACCAAACGGAGAACCTCCTCCTGGGAAAGGCCGGCGGCGGCGGCGGCTGGGCCCTGGCGGGGTGGGCCCTGTCGACGCTCTCGCTCCTCAGAGCCTGGACGGCCCTGGGCAGCCTGGGGGCCGCCCTGGAGCCGAGGTAGGCTTCCTGGTACATGATGCCCGGGGCCTGCTGGCCCGGCAGGTACTGCTGCTGCTGCTGCTGGAGGGCTGCCTCCGTCGCGTAGTTGCCGCCGTGGAAGCTGTTCCAGCGGCGGACCGGGGCCCGCTGGGCCGGACAGGCCGGCGAGGCCCGCAGCCCCGCCGCTGTGTGCTTCTGCATGGCGCAGCCGCGAGGGTTACGAGCTCGAGGTGGTGATCCGGAGCCAGCGACCGGGGAGCCGACATCTTCAGCCAGAGCTGGGCATCGTCCCCAAGACGGCGGCTGAACGGGCGAGCACTGGGGGGAGTTTGCAATTTTTACGGGGGTGCTTCGGCGGCTCGGCACTGCGCGCAGTGCAGAGCCGCGTGGCTGTCAGATTTTTTCCGTTATTTATTTACTAAAAACCGATTTATTTGCTTTCGGTGAAAATAAAAACGAGTACTCAAGTATGTTGTAGAATGTCGAAAAGCAAATAAGCAAGGTTAACTCTAAAGGCTATTTTAGATGGGACAATAAACGCCTTCTAAATATATCACCGCGTACAGTCAAAGACAATTTCAAAATTGAAAAGATTCAAAGCAAATCGACATCTCTACTCCTGTTTACAAAGCAAACCGTCGCAAAACAAAAAACCTCCAAGATCTCGAAAAGGTCCAAGTTAAAAGCGCGATTCTTCCCCCAGAACGGAATGCCCCCGCAAAAATTGCAGCACTCGAAAAAGCGCTCTCGCCTTGCGCTCGGCGAAAACATCGCCGGGCTTTATTTCAGGCACTCGGCGAGCGCCCCAAGTCGAGCATCCCGAAACTAAAATTATTTCCAACAGTGGCGCTCTCGCGCTGCCTGCCGGCCTTCATTCACCTTTTATTCTTCTTATCTGGTTCCAGAGGCGCGCGCGAAACTGTGTCTTTGTGGGGTGTTTTTATCTTTCGCCTCCGTTTTCTTCCTTTCAGACGCAGGCCGCTTCTTCTTTTCCCCGGGCCTTTGTCGGGTCAGACGAGATTCTCGTCGGCGACGGATCTTTAAGGCGCTGCACAGAGAAAGACGCAACGTTTTTTTTTTTTTTTTCTTTCACTTTTCTCCTCCCTACTCCCAACGGGAGGCTTCTTATGCATTCTTTGCGGCGAGGTGGATTTTCGGGGGCCGAGTGTTCGAGGTATTATAATACGGGGTGAATATATTTTTCCCGTCGCGTCTAATGGATTTAAAGATATCGAGGCGCTGCTTTGCGTTTTATTAAGCTGACGGATGTCTGGAATACGACGGGAGGAGTACATTTCGTCGGCGGATAATTTCGACGGGGTAAATCGGGGCGCGGCTTTTCAAGTTTTTCAATGATATAATAAGGGCTTCTGGGAAAAATCGGGGAGTATAAATTTCGCTCTGCGCTAAAAGCAAGGAATTACCTCCGTCTCGACATTTTTCACAATAAAGCAAACTTTTACCCCCCGACTTTCTCTCCCCGTAATAAAAAATTCAAATTGATTTATTTTTCAAAAAGTTTACGATCCTTTTAGCGAAACTAAAATGCACAAAAAATCCCTAACAATAAAACTCCCAAAAAAAGCCAAACAAAAAGGTCCCATTCAATTCCAGCTGTGCGTTATATTAAATTTACCTTTCGATCTGAAATTCCGCAGGCGAAAAACTGCGGACAAAGTCGCGTAACGGCAGAGGTCGTTAAAAAAAGAAGAGCTGCGCACATCGCACGCCGCCCGGCCGCGATATAGGAATCGGTGCGGTTATCAAGCGCGAAAGTTGAGGCCACAGCGCGTCAACTTCTGTGCCTTATCGCGATATGATAATGGGACGCGCGGCGTCAGCCGGCTTGTCGATATTCGAGCTCTGACTTTTTGCGGAAATTGCGCAGCTGACGCGAGAGTTTTTTCGGCGGGAGGGTCTCGTTTCGAGGGAGATTTGTGCATTCATTCAATTGCGTTTCGGTTGACTTTGGTGCAGGAGTTTCTTCCTTTAGGGAGGGACGGGTGAATTTATTGAATGAATCGGCAATAAGTTATGCTAAAGTTAATGCAATACAGTTTTAAAACCATATTTTTAGTCGCGAAACACCGAAGCACG
The DNA here is from genome assembly GCA_900474385.1 of Ormyrus pomaceus. Lineage (NCBI taxonomy): Eukaryota > Metazoa > Arthropoda > Insecta > Hymenoptera > Ormyridae > Ormyrus > Ormyrus pomaceus. The sequence goes on from UCOM01000094.1 coordinate 143,973, forward strand.
GATCCCCTTATCCCTTACAATGCAGGAGAGCAGCGAACGCAACAAAATCTTGGCGCTGCATCCTGAAAGTTCAAAACTTAAATAACGTTACTCTCGCACGTCTGTTCCTTCGAATGACATATCTCAGTTCTCGAAACAAAAGCCACGCCGCTTTGGCATATATATGTGTATATATCTTTCTCTCTCTCGCTTGAACTTCCGCGAAGCTGCGCGAAAAAAAGCACGGAAGGAAGGACGAAAACTTCAGACATTTTCCGCGAAGTAATTCACATGTACGGCGCGTATAATTTGTATTTCGAAGGTCCCGGCGCAAATAAACTGCCGGGAGAGAGAGAAAGAGAGGGAGAGCGCTGGGTGCTCTTTAATTTCGCAGCGCGGAAAAAAAAGGACGAGGAACAAAAAAAAGGAGGAAGAGCGATAAAGAGCCGAAGGAGGGGACCGAGAATAAAGAGGCTTAGGGGAGGGGGGGGGGAGAGGCCAGTGTAATGAATGGGAGAAGACGAACGAGCGAAGAGGGAGACCGGAGGAAAATGCGAGAAGAATTATCAGAGGGATTATGCGGTTTGTTTATTGCGAGGATTTTTGATTCCCCGCTTAACGGAGCAGAGCTATTCCGCCGTCCTTTCTTTTGCGGAACGTAATTTAAATTTTAAATTCGCACTTTATGCGCTGAAAAAGGCGGAGGTGTGTTTTTAGTATAAAGTTTCATCTCGAGTATTACAAAGTTATGTAAATAGTGAAACATTGAAAAATACCGGGGAAATGGAGCTTATTTTTTCAATGAAATAAACCCACGCGAGGCGAATAATATATACCGAAAATAGAAAAGGCGCGTAATTAAAAGCGGAGTAACGGAAAGCTTTGTATAAAGTTTTATTAAACACTGGAAAAGTATCGATTTACGCGGCTCGTCCGAACGCACTCGTTAACGGTCGATATCAACTTTCCCGACCCAGTCGAACAATAACCGTCGGTGATTATAAATTCACATTCAATTACCCCGCTGCTCCCATTCGGCGTCGAGGAAGGAAAGAACGCCCGACGCTCTCCCCAATTACCCCGAAAATTCCGCGCGTCATTAAGGCGCAACGAGAAAACGCGCGCCGTTTAAAAATAAAGCGCCGACGCGCCTCTCGTAAAGTCCCTTCCCCCCCTCTTCTCCAGAAAGACCGACATCTGCGTCCGTCTGGGAGAGGCTCGCGAAACCTTCCTTGAATATTCGACGTAACGGCTTTTTTTTTGAAAATTCTGGAAGGATAATATGCGCGGGTTTTTTATTATTATAATAGAGCGTGGAAGCTCGTCTCTTTGTATTGACGTTTCGCTTAGGCGCGGGGATAAAAAACGTTTGGGCTGACGGTTAAAAATAATCGCCCGTATAAATAGGCGATACGTATTTATAAGCTTCACCGCTAGATGAGCTTATTTTCGCGTATATACATCGGTGAAAAATTTTGTGGTTGCGTTCGTTGAAATAAAAGCGGACAGTAGCACATTCGAAATGTCGTCGTATAATTGCACTCAATATTGCCTCCTACATTTCGTAAAGAGGCTTCGTGCAACTTCACCGAAATATTAAGTTTAAAACCGAAATACGAACTCTCCCCCAGCAAGCGACTTCCTCGGCAAGTAAGTAAGCAAGCAAGCCAAGCAATCCTCTCTAAAACCGGAGTCACGCGTTTGTTTTTTCAACTCGCCTTCCGCGAGAGAGAGAGAGAGAGAGAGATAGACTCAACGCCGAGTTCATCCATCGCGTGTTTATAAAACGCGCTCGAGCCCGAAGAAAAAGCGCGCGCGAAACGAGAGAGAGGAGCGGGAGGGGGAGGTT